>MU160090.1:16737-34818 GCA_015888305.1 Antheraea pernyi | reverse complement strand
CCTACATGTACAAACATTCCTTATAATCCTATAATTCCCGATGACGGCTACCTATATTTTTTATGCCTAGCCTAAGTTTTTGCCACATACAACATTATTCTTCTTAGTCAACCATTAGCGAAAATTAATGAAGTTTATTTTTAAAGTTTATTTGTTTTTTGATATCTAATATAAATAAATGGAAGCAATTAAAACTGATTACAATGATTCTTTATTATATAACATTTTCTTCTATTAAGTCTTAAATTAAATTAACTGTTGCTAGGCTAGTTTACGGGTACAAGCAATGATAATGGTCGGGTAAATAAATGATTCTCGTGTGGCACCATTGAAGCAGTTCGTCAAATTGACAGCTGACATCTGTGTTTGTTACGTACCTATATCAATTTATAATTTCAATCGAAAATGTATACGCTGATTTGATGTAATTGTTGAGAAATATCTTTATTGTCAACTTTACGACGTTTAGAGCGGAAAGATCCAATCTGTGATTTCTAAAATACAAAATGTCTCCGTCAATATCATTTAACGTCTTGTTGCAGTGTGGTTTGTTATTATTGTGTGCAAATTGCGTTAGGTTGGAAAATTATGAACATGGTTACCTAAAAAGCCGTGCCATAAATTTGTCAAATAGTTACTCTTGGTGGCCGTCGATTCATAATGGAGCTGTGTTGCGAAGTAGAAGACAGGCGGCACCTGCTGGTATTGTGGGCGAAACTGAAGGCGGAGAAGTGCAGTCAAAGGTACAACCGACTCAACCACCGGTACCTACTACAGTTTCTACGTCGACTATTGCCCCGGCTGTGCCAGTTACAGAACAGAATAAGACAGTGGCCAAAGAAGGACAACCAAACCCACTGAAAGTTTCAGCTTCAAAAGGTAATATTGAAGTAATGCCATTTATTTTAGGTAAATTATTAATTATATATAACAGCGATAGTTGTGTTAATATTGTAACATTTAATTACTGGAATTTCATTTTTTGAATTTTTTGGCACATTAGGGAAAAATGATGAGAGTAAATTTTTAAGATGCATCCGTACACCGTCACGAAAACCATCACTCTGAAGCCTATACAAGAACTATAGTCAACATTTTGTTTCCTTGTGTTTGTGGTTTATATTTCTTTGTATTAAAACTTTCAATGTATTAATTACCTTTTTTAACACGCTTTTATTAGCTTCACCTGTATGTATGTATGTTTGTAACCGACCCCTTTGAGCTCGATTTTGTCCTTTGATTGAACAATCAGATTTAATTCAAACTTTGCACACCTGTCAAAGGTCAATGACAATGCAATAATCCGAAAAAAAAAGTATTAACATGAGTCACTGTTAATATCAGCACCTCCAGATATCAGTATTTTTATAATTTTTTTGTCACTTTTCACAAAAATATACATTTATATCTAATTTACACTATTCTTAATCCAAATTTATTAAATTTTATTTTCTGTTTTTTAGTTGGATTTTTATGAAAGCGTGTTTTTTTAGTTTTTTTTTAACTATTATATATTCTATTGTTAGTGTAGTTTATTCTAGGAACGTAGAATAAGGGGAAAGATAAAATCTTTTAAAAGATTTTTATCTTGTTACGCCAAAAAAGTATAACTTCTAACGTGTGTACATAAGTACACACACATAGATATATATATATATGTGTGTGTATATACTTGTATAGATGGATCTTGGTATAAATACTTGAGATTGATAGACTATGTAACCTATCAACGTTAAAGTTTGTACATATAAGTGTTTATTTTTAATGGTTTTTTTTTAATGTTCTTCATTTTATTATAAGTCATCACTGCATCATCTGTTACAGTGTAAGTAATCACTTATCTACACCAGCATTAATATATTAAGTTTTATAATGCAATTGAAGATGGACTAGGCCACAGATAGTTGCTAGTATTTATGAAGAAAAAAATGTTCTTTACTTTTTTATAATTAAAAATAATATAACAATTAATTCATTATAACTGGCAACCCAATTTCGGACAATAATAATGAAATTATGGTTTATGCTGAAATAATAAAAATAACATATTATTGCTTATGATTATGTAATTACAGATTATAACATTGTTTTCTGTTAAGTAATAGAATTTCTGATAATTTATGGTTAAAAAAAGACTTTTTTTTTTGTTAATTTTCAGGCAATGAAGCAAATGTATCAACAGTACCTGCCACAGTCATAAATGATGATGACAAAAAAGTTAACACGACAATTACAGACAAGTCAACAGCAAGTAATATAGATTTGAATAACCCAGGAGTGTTGAAAAGAGGATTTATTGTTTTTGGTGGATTCACCTTACTGGCGGTGGCATATTTTATATTCTACAGGTAAATTATGAATTTAGTTGTTTGGGAATACAACCTTATTATAAAAAAAAATGAAAATTGCTACTAGAATAAAAGAAAAGCGTACAAATTTGATGTTTTTAATTATTAGAAATAATAATTAATTGAGATATAATTCAATGATAATAAGAAATTATAATTACAAATGAGAAACACAGATGAAGAGACAGCCTATGTTTTCAGTATAGCTAATTTTTCTTTAATTTTAATGTAAATAGATGGTTCCTTGTCATAACACATTGTTCACCCCTCACAAGTTAACTCATGTTTTGGTAACTTTGGCAACTGGTCTCAAGTAAACTTGTGATGCACTTTTTTTTAAATAGTGATTAATAAATAATAGTCCATGATATAAGATAAATCCTAAGTTATATTTACAGTCAACAAGAAATATGAGTAAATAAAAATGATAAATCCTAAGTTATATTTACAGTCAACAAGAAATATGAGTAAATAAAATTAAGTTATCTCTGTTTTCTTATTTTTAACAAAGTAAGGATACTTGAACTTATCTTTGGCCTAATGAGTAAAATACTTAATATATTAGATGATAATAATATTGACACTTCAATAGAAATGCACATTAATTAGGGATAAAATTTACTAATTCTACTACTTATGATATATTATGATTGATTTATGATTGATGTTTATTTATACCATGTTATGACTCAGAAAGATAAAGTATCTAAATCATGAGTAATTTTATTTGTTTTATTAAATTCATGTACTTAGCCTATTAGATATATCATTTTGACTATGTTTTTTAATAATACCAGCATAAGAATGCCACCACTATACTATTTTCTGTTAGAGAAGGCACACACCTACTGTAGCTGTAAATATTAGTGATTTGAAACAATCGTAATATCTATCAGTATGATAATATTATTTGTAGAATATATTTTCACTATGTTTACCTTCACTGCTGCTTGTAAGTATATAAGCAACTACATATTTTAATATAAACATATTAATTTTGATTTCCAGAAGTAAAAGCAAAAAGAATGACTCAAGCAATACACACAGCACAATAGATCCAAACCAATTTCGCTATGGTGTCCTCCAGTCAGACGATCAGAGGGACAACCTCGAATTATCAAGAGTACCGTTGACGATGGAGTCGGATGATGACGACGATGAAGATTTAGAAATATTTGACTTGGAACAAAAGAAAAAATCACTGTCCTATGTCAATTTACAAATGAATGATGAGGATATTGTTTTAAGTCGATCAGAGTCCAGAGGAAATGAAATAGATAACCTCTTGTTGGATATTGAAGATGGTAACTCTGAAACCTTGATTAATTGGAGCAGTAGTGGTAATAAGTCGATATTGTAAGTTTCTATTTTTGCCGATATTTTGTTCTTATAATCTGAATGATCACAGTTCCTGGTAACGATGGCCTGCCACCTATAAATAATATGTATAGGGAATATCACATTTCACATATACCTACAAGTCTTTGTATGATTCACGATGAGGATAATGTGAATTCTGTACGTTAAAACTAGATTCCAGAGAGTTATTTATTTTTACTTATAATTCGTATTTGTTTATGTATAAAAATTAATAAGAACAATAAAATATGAAATAAATTATCTGTCTGATTATTCCAAGTGATGTTAAAATCGAAATAATTGATTCGGAAAATAGTTCAACCAGCCTTTTCTTGAAATCTTTAGGAGTAAAATGTACAATATAAAAATGCAAGTTAACACAAAGCACTGCACTACTATACATTGTTATATGGATTCATATATATCATGTCTGTGCAGACTGGTTTGGCCTTCAAATATTTTAGAAGTATGACGTCATTTTAATATAAAATCTATTTATAATTTTTGATATTAACAGATAACAATGGCTGTGTTAACACTCATTAGTCACTGATATTGTGTTACTCATTTTATGAAGTTAAAGCTCGATCTTTAGTTAATGTTATGATCATTTTGCCATTGGTAGGCCACATTTGATAATTGCAAATAACATGTGAAATGACAGGCTCATAATTGGTGCCAAAAATAATAAACGTTATTGTTGGCCAGATAAATGGTAACTGTGTAAATTGAAATACATTTCTCAGTTTTGAAAATAAATACGAAAGACAGATAAATAGGAACTGCATAAATTAAAATATGTTTCTCAGTTTTGAAAATATGTATGAAAACCAGATAAATGGGAACTGTGTAAATTAAAATATGTTTCTCGGTTTTGAAAATATGTATGAAAACCAGATAAATGGGAATTGTGTAAATTAAAATACGTTTCTCAGTTTTGAAAATATGTATGAAAACCAAATAAATGAGAACTGTGTAAATTGAAATACAATTCTTAGTTTTGAAAATATGTGTTGTGAAAAAGATTATGAAGAAAATTTGAACTGTGCCCTAAATCATGAATATATGTTGGCATACAAAATGGTAGAATGTAAGATTTATAATAAATTTAAATATTGGCGGCCATTTTGTTGGTACATGGACGATAACATTTTTGAAATTTGTTTATTACCTGTGTTGCATTTCTAAGTTATTTTAAATGTCATTATCAATATATATGGCCTATATTTATCGCGTTCTATGCCCAAATTAATTATTTCATTCAAGTTCCATTGTCTGTATTATTTCATAGGACTTGCATTATAACTAATGCGAGATAAATTTATTACTAGCTGATTGTATACTTATTTTGTGAGTAATTTAAATATTTTGTGCTTCATGTACATATAATATATATTTAAGTAGGGTTTTAAATTTTTCGACGATAAATAATTATGAAGGATTATACTTAAGGCCTTAATAAATTTATTACATTCTCATCGTTTCTTCCTTTTTTCTTATCTCATATAATATGTGCTATATATTTTTGATTTATTTTCAATATAAATATTTTTTAAATTTTACATTAGTGATACAAATAGAAATATTTTTGTACCTATACAAAATTTTAAATTAGTACCTACTAGGGTTGTTATAAAAATAGCTCATCTAGATACATAGCTATACGAAGTAGTATATTTGGGTTGTCAACTTTTTAGACACTCCTTTGAGCTGAAAATAAACGAAGTTAAGTAAGAGAAAGTTCGGGGTTATGTCAAAATAAGTTGATATAGTTTTTAATCACTCTTCGATGCAATTCCGTAGTACGGTGAAGCTGTTAAGACCTTGCTTGGTCAATAACGTAGTCAGTTCGAAAAAAAATCGATGCAATTAAACAAATATTTATTAAGCAATTGCATGGTACCATGCTGAGATAAGAGCGCGACTGATATTTTATGTAAATAGAATTTGTAAGTACAAGGTTCTTATATAATTGATAAAGTCATCTCAAAGGAAGTACTAATGACTTCAGGGACATGATTTATTAGAATACTATTGTTACTGATCTATTTTTCTAATCCTAAGTACTTTTCCGTTAAAGATAATTGTATATACTTTTTACAATATTATTACTGAGGATATGAAAGGAGTGCCTAAGAAGTTGATTCATCCATCTAAAGGTTAATTGAAATCGATGCACATTTTTCTTTTATAGTCAAAATGCTAGCGAAAAAATAACTTGTGAGAATTAGCCTTATTGTGAAGAATTATGACTTGTGGGATATATTCATATCTACATTTTTTATCAATGATTATTTATTTAACTTTTATGACTATTTCTCGTTGTAGTAACATATAGTTTTATCTATAAAAAGCTGAATAACAATTCTCGTATCCTTGATTGTTATAATTGTGTATGTACTTATTTAGTCTATGGGATCTGTCTACTTGGTTGTCGATGAAATAGGCACCACAGAAATGTGTTTCAGTTGATATTTATTATGATATATAAATATTTTTCAGCTAATTTTATTTAAACCTGAAGATATAAAAATAACGTAAAAACCAATTTGAATGAATCTTCAATTGGTTTCATTTTATTTGGGTCTGAGGAAAGAGTTTTCTCTATGTATGTAGAGGAATTTATTCTAATATATCAATTCAGAAAAAGATACACCCTTAACTATTTTGATATGGTTTTTTTTTGTATTGATAAGAAAATGTGCCATTTTGGGTTCTCGAGAATTGAGTTGCTTATTACAATAACTGCGTACGTTTTTCAAAACTCCATTATTGGTTTTTATTATTATTTAAAAATCTGTAAGTCAAAAAGCATTCTTTGCTCATCGTTTCAAAGAAAATACACAATGTCTTAACTAGCCTCCAACAAGTATAGTTATTTCTGAATATTATTTACCACGAATCTATGTATATTTACATACCAAGCAAATATAGCCACAATTAAGAAAATTAAGTGTTATCGTCTCCCATAACCACAGCTTGTTGTAGGTAATTTGCTGTACAAATGTTTCTCAACGTTTCTGGCTGGCTTTACTGTAAAGTTGAAAGTTGAAAACTTGTTACCAATCACATTTACAGTACCATAGCGATCTGCTATCGCAAATGGACGCTATATTGCCACGAAAAGTCGTAGAATACTTTATTTTTAAAATAAAAACCGTGTATCAATTTTTATATGTTTTTCTGTGATGATAAAAAAAAAAACTACTAGGTAATTTTTTTTAACAGCTCGAGAAACATATTAATGACGTTTACATGTCTAAATTTAAAGGACTTATAACATATATGTCTTCACATCTATAATTTGCGTGCGACTGTTTCTCAAAGTTTTATTGCTAAATTAACATTCATTTGTGATAGCAGTTTGATCTCATCTTCCTATCAAAGTTTGATTAGGAATATGACATTGTAATATGTTTATGTTAAATCATTAATGGTGAATATGAAAAAGAAAAATCGAAACGATTAATTACACACACACTCATGCATTATTTTTTCATTTATTTAAATTGTAAGATTAGAGGCAAATGACGTCGTACATCTCTTTCACACATAAAGCACAATCGATGTTTTTTTACGCTATTCATTGTGAACGCGACAGCTTGTATAAAATATTATGGGAACGAGAGAGACAAGAAACTTGTAAATAGTAAATATTAAAGTGCGAGCGTTTTAAAATGACATATATGATCTTTTTCATAAAATGCTTTTTCTGTACATTTTTCAACGCATAAATGAACACCTTGCTATATATGCTTATTAATAAATAGTATTGCATTTCTGGACAATCGTTTCGTAAAAGAACATTTCCAATGTACACATCGATAATGTATATTATTTCTTCATAATTGTAAGTTACAAAATAAAGCGTGTCTGTAGTGTACCTATTATTTTTATTATTTCAAAATACATGTAGTTCTAAAAATTATTGTAGCAGCACTATTGCGCTGATTACCACAATGTTAAAGCTTTGGACTGTGATAAAAGACGAGAGATAACGTATAAATGAATTTTTCGTGTGAATTCGCGATTATATCGAGTTGTGATTGTGTAAATTGCTCTCTGTCCCATTCTGGTTGTTATCGGTACGTATTTTATTAATAATACATAAAAGATAACATATACTTCAAAAGTACCGATAAATATTGTCACCCTTTTGCCGCAATTGAAGTATGTGTCCGTCATTCAAAATACGTGTACACTTGAGACAATATTAATTCCTGCATTTAAGATAGTGTAACCATGATTAATTGAAATGTACTCAAATGAAACCTAATTTGATATTTTAATAACAATAGTTACTAAGTTCCTATTCGCTTTTATGATCCAATACTTCGCATTTGTGCTATTGTTTGTTGTTTTTTTTTTGTATTTTATCAAAAGCCGATAAACGCAGCCAGTATGTGACATTTATTTAAGGCTAGTTCATACATTAGCAACTATTGCTTAATAGTTTATAGATGTTATACTAACCATAAAATAAGGTTGTTTTTAATTTAATAAAGATGTATGATATATTAATTGTTTTTGCTTAAATTATTTTAACAGTAAATTAATCTTTATCTTATCATTTAATTGTTAAGATTGAATTTTAAGTTTGAACTTGTAATATTTGAACACATCAGTTGCATACTGATAAATTTTCGTTACTTTATATTTTATTTATTTGTAGAGGTTGATTTGAAAATTGGCGTTTAATATACTTATTAGGCATCGGTAATATATTTATTTTGTTCGAATGACTTGAAACAGTAAATATATATAAGAGGTAAAGTAAAAGGATAATTACATTTAAAAATATGTAGGTGTTTTTGGAATTGGAATTTTTGTGGGTGGTAGAGCCACGCTGAAGCTATTACTGGTTTCAGCACGAATGGGTCGGCTCGCCCGGGATTGTGCCACCCTCTCGCGGAAAACCGACGTGAAGTAACAGTGCTTGCATTGTTGCTTTTCGTTCGGTCTGTGAGAGCGCCTGATAAATCAACTTCCCTCCCGCTCCCCCAAACACTTGCGACTCTTCTGGTGTTACAAGTGTCTATGGACGGTGGTGACCACTTAACATCAGGTGACCCACTTTTTCGTTTGGCCCCTATGATATATAAAAAAAAATACTCGATTCTAATTTTTTCGCAAAAGCTTATAAGGTAATAAGGAATTATTCTAGAGAAGAAGTGAATACCAAGGTGAATATTTTTTGTTTAAAATTCTTGGTTTCTTAGGAACAACTAGATCAATTAGCTCATGCAAAAAGAAAACAACCAACATCATGTTGAACTATCATAAGAAACTATTTAGTTATTAGGCTTTCCGTGAGTCGTTTTCAAAAGTCATACAAGTTTTACTTTGCCTACACACCAGTTATATGTTAAAAGAGTTTCAGTTAGTTTCGCTTTTAAAATGGAATAGCATTTTTTTATTAGGTCACACATATTTGTCTTCATCTAGAAAAGCTCTTGAATAATTTCTTGATCTACAGCGTTGTTTAATGTTAGTTTAAAAATATTAGAGGACATATATATGCAGCTAATACTTGTGAATGAATTTCATTCTGTAGGTACTGTGTGTTTCCCTTAAATTAATATGGTTTTGTGAACTGAATCGCAAAAAACATAGGCCTCGTCCGAATATATTTTATTTTAGTCTCGTATCCTGGAGCGTCGCACGTACGAGCTTGTTCGTCTACTGTATTGAGATAAACGAACCGGCATATTGCGGACACGGTAAGCTGCATTCTTTATTCAATTCGCTGGTAACAATGAAAGGGTTAATTTATTGTCATACCAGGATATTATTGTGTATACCGATAAATTCATAATTATAATTTAACGAAACCAATGATGTTCTCGGCTCAGAACAATAATCATTGTGTCTCAGTATCTTCTTGGTTGAAACATTTCAAAATTAGCTAAATCCAACGTAATTTTCCAAAATCTTGAAATTTTGTAGATCTAAAAACCTTATGAACGGCAAAAGTTGCACTCCGTTCTCCGGGTATAACACCTGAAAATCTTAAAAAATTAAACACTATGATTTTTTTTTAATGTGATAAGTGGCAAACGAACAGGTGGGTCACTTGCTGTTAAGTGATCACCACCGTCCATGGACATTAACAACACCAGAGGAGTCGCGAGTGCGTTGCCACTCTTTGGGGGAAGGTATTAGGGGTGGGAGAGGGAGAGGAGAAGAGGGGAGGGGTGGTGTGCCTCCGGCGCTCTCACTGACCGAACGAAACGCAACAATGCAAGCACTGATACTTCACGTCGGGTTTCTATGAGAGGGTGGTACTCCCCCGGCCGAGCCGACCCATTCATGCTGAAACCAGTGATAGTTTCAGCGTAGCTCTACCACCATTAATGATTAAAAGTGGATTTAGCTCATTTTGATCGTATCGTAACGACATAATTAGCAATGCTTTGTTTTAAAACAGGTTTGGCAGATACTTTGGAGTTTTAGCCTTTTTAAATGAGTATTTAGACCTACTGCAGAAGTTGGATTTTTTCTTTTTAATTTGGAATGAAGGAGATCAGTTTACAAAGCTCTACGTTGGATACAACGAGTGAAGGTGAGAAGAAAGGATTAAGGAAATAGGGTTAGAAGCACAGCGTTCGGCTGCGACAGAAATATCGCCAAGCCAATTTTATCGTAAAGCATTTTGTTGTGTTAGTTTCAGCATAGCTCTACCACCATTAATGATTAAAATTGGATTTAGCTCATTTTGATCGTATCGTAACGACATAATTAGCAATGCTTTGTTTTAAAACAGGTTTGGCAGATACTTTGGAGTTTCAGCCTTTTTAAATGTCTTTAGACCTACTGAAGAATTTGGATTTTTTCTTTTTAATTTGGGATGGAGGAGATAATTTTACAAAGCTCTACGTTGGATAAACCGAGTGAAGGTGAGAAGAAAGAATTAAGGAAGGAAGTTAGAAGCACAGCGTTCGACTGCGACAGATTATCGCCAAGCCAATTTTACCGCAAAGCATTTTGTTGTGTTCGAGTCCGAACAGTGTGATTAGTTAGACAAGTATTAATACGTTGTTTATTATCTTAACAATACATGAAGAAATATCCTATTACGTTTGGCATAACGCATTATATGTCCGTAGTACATAACTATAGGCTTTTGTAACCATTCAAGATCAGGTAGGCTGTATGTCAGTTTGCTTTTTCATAACAAAAGAATATCTTCAGTTACCCAACCACAAGTTTAGATGTGATTTAAATTATGAATCAACAAAACTCAATGGAAACGTTGAAGAAGACATGTAAAAGCTAAATTAACAAAACAGCTACTTCAGAACGTAATAAAATAGAACAATACTACTATATCCACTTCATTTATTTATAACTAGCTGGCACCCGCGACTTTGTCTGCATTGTTTATTATCTGAACAATACATTTTTTGTACAGAAGAAGAAACATAAGCACCACACAGCTTGCTACATTTCTCCATGCCAAGAAAACATCACAGAACGCGTATTGTTTATAAAAATCGTAATGTCTTAAAACTTTAATAACAGATCACCCCCACATATGTGCACACACAGGTGGGTACACATAATATGGGGAAGGGTTTTATTTTTTTCCCTTATCTAACTGAGTTAGTGTAGTTTAACTTAGTTGTCTGATACGATATTCATATTATATATGAGTTACTGAGGTACACATGTCTATCGCACTAATTCCTATATGTATGTATAGCTTGTATAGTTAGCTTAGTTAGATTCATGTTGCGTAATCAAGGCCACAGCACTAAAGTCGAGATGTGCCGAGCACCCTTGAGCTGGTTGCTAAATAAAATCGGCTGAGTGAGCGCTTGCCTTAGTAGTCCAGTGAAGCTGTCAAGGCATGTCAGGCCAATAGCATAGTCAGTTCGAGAAAAAAAACTTTAATAACTTTATGTTGAATAAAGCTGTCGTGACATTTTTTAAGATAAGTGAGTTTATAAGGAGTACTAAAAAAATATCGGAGATTATCCGGCAGTTTTTGCGGGATACGCATGTGATTTATCATTTTAATTATAGGTATACATGTTCTCATGCTGTATCCAATATAAAAAACATAATGAACTATCATACCAATTGAGGAATAACATTAATAGTTCATGTAGATTTAGTGATGTCACGTCCATTAAAATGATCTAGTTTCAAGTATCTGGAGTACAAACATTATATAACGTTCAAAATGCTATTCGAACAAAGGTTTAGCCTTCAAAACCGATTTAGATACTATTATACTTACATTATAGTGATACTGGTTAGAAAATAGATATAGTAACTTTTACAGTCTGCTATATTAAATTAACCGAATTACAAGAATAACAATTAAAAATACATTCATAAATGACCTTAGAAGTTACTAAAATATTATTTTAGTTCATTCCGTACCCACATAACTACTACAAGCTTTATACTGAAATTGATGTTGGCCCAAGTATTACGATTACAGCGTTAAATATGCCATATTCTCCAATGAATAGTGTGTCATTAAATTCAATAATAGCTTTGAATAATAAACTACAAAATCAATAGCAAAAACATATAATGTAATTTAAATCTCGAATTAAAGGCTTAGTACAGTCAGGTTTTTAGTAACTAATCTTCTAATACTTAGATTTGTTTTCGATGAGAACTATATAATTCGGATTCAGTAGAAAATGTATCCTTATTATGGTGATACAACATTTAAGCTGATAAAGATAGCAATAATATAGGGAGGGCCCTGTGTACATGTAATATTGATATTTTGCAGCTTTCATTTGATTGATTGACCACGTTTGATTGATTAGGTTTATTATTTTATTTACACGTTTGTAGCCATACTTTTGAAAGTCTTAGAACAAACTTTAACGTGGTTGTTTATTCGTATTTGTTTTAATATTATTATTTTATATGTTACATGTGACTATGAAGTGTCATATCCTAGAATACTGCGAGTGTTTAAACAGTCACCTGGTATAAGACCGTCATAAAAGCGATGACTCTGGATTATAGTACATTGATTAGGCACATTATCGACACTTTGTCGTGTTACACTACAAATATAGTATATTTTATAATACAAACTAGCTTCTACTCACGGCTTCGTTTGCGTTAATATGGACTTACAAAAAAATTTATCAATCAATAATAACATTAGGAAAGTATTAATTAATTATACAGTTATATCGGTAGACAAATAAGTATGTATATATATTTATGTTGTCAGCAGAAGTGAGACGTAAGATTACTAAATCTTAAAAAAAGTATGTAGAAAACTTGTCTAAAATAAACTGTTTTTTTTTTTTTATTATAGAGTGCAAACGAACGGGCGGGTCACCTGATGATAAGTGATCACCGCTGTCCATAGACGCTGGCAACACCAGGGGAGTCGCCAGTGTGTTGCCAACCTGTGTTTAGGGGAGAGAGGGGTTGGAGAAGTGGGGAGGAGGAGGCGGAAGTGTGGAGGGAGAGATGGTCCTCCGGCGCTCTCACTTACCGAACGAAATGCAACAATGCAAGCAAGTTATTACGTCGGTTATGAGAGGGTGATAGTATTCCGGGCGAGCAGACCAATTCATGCTGAAACCAGTAATAGCTTCAGCGTGATTCTACCACCTAAAATTGATTTTCAAATTAATCCGTTTTAATAGCAATACAGCTGTTCAGTCAGTTGATATCTGGAGTTATACATCATTACTTAGAACCGTAATGAGAAAGAGGTATGCGTAAGATTTATTAAATTAATTTGTACTTTATAACTCATTATAACGTCGTTTTATTTGGGTCAAAACAGATGCTGTCTCTGAAATGCCTAGACATAGCATGGAGTTAGTGCCTACTTTCTCTTAGCCCGCCTGGCTAACTACTACGCTAAAATTGGAAATATGTCGCCAAGCACATATGGGTGTATTCTGGCAGCTGCACTTGGGAGCCAGTCCCTCTGGGCTTAGCGAGTTTACCATATTGAACCACGTTGTTAAACATCAGGTGAGATTATGGTAGAACTTATAATATAAAAAAGGATTTAACCTATTACAAATTATTTATCTAGATATTACATTTAATTTTATCAAGTGATTGATTTCGCTTATGTTACACGTCCTGGCCTCCACGCCGGAGGGTCGAGCGGCCCACGGCCAGAGGGTTGGGCCAGTCCGGGCGGAAATGAAAAATAAACACGTCCGGACGTCGCACGTCGCGCCGCCGCACGCGTAAAATAGAAGGGCTGTCGCAACTCGTACTACACCCAATAGTTACATGCCGTAAAAAAGTAAACAATATATTTAGCATGTTCAGTTGTGGTCATCAATAAATGATGATTATGTATCTCGCAATTTATAAAATTACACATAGGATTTTGGTATTCTTTTCAGTCAACGTTCTTTTAGCTTCGCGAAGGTTTGGATGATTAGGTTTGACTAACTTTATCTGTGACAAGATCCGTGATTTATAATTTTAGTACTTTATTTCAACCATAAAACTTTACGAGGCAGCAGTTATGATTGCATGGCCAGAATAGAATAGGTGTCTACGAATAGAACCGAAATGAATCAAATAATTTGCATCTAATAATTATTTATTATGTGAAACACTTTTTATTATTCGGGTCATTCTAATTGTTCACAATGTTACAATTATGTCAATGGTCCGAAGATTCGATAGTACTATCGAATTGAATTGCTTGAATCGATTATTACATGAATAATTATACACTTATGTTATTATAGTTATATTATTTAACACCGATGAAACATTTTTGCAACTTCACTTTACTTCAGTAAGCCGGATTAATGAGGTTGTCAAACACTGAATAGCTGGATCGATGCGTCAGGTGAATAGAGCGCGTATTCGTGTCGAACCAAATTAATTACTATAATTACTCGATTGATTAGCGACATCGTCTGATATTGAATTAATTACTCTCTATTCAGAACTGTGAAATACATGACTATAACTTACTATATAGGCTGCTTTGCATTAAGGCCCGAATATAATAAAATTAACAAACTCTTACTTGAAGTTATAACAAAAACTGTCCTGATGCTAGAAACCTGACATAGAATAGAAAATGATGAGCCTTAATACAATGTTTTTTTATGTATTATGATTATTTAAATACAGGTATGCCACTCAGTGAATCATAAAATTGTCTATAATAAAGATTGGAAGAACCTAACTCTGCAAGTGGCGAGTACTCAGGAGTACCAATGCGACATCTAGTTTGGCTGCAAGCATTGGTGCTTTATCCCTAGTGTGTATCGCCATATACGATCCCTTGCGACCCAATCTTCATGAGTAGGTATTGCTATATAGCTAAAGGCTGCAGTGACTACTCAATACCAGGCGGACAGCATGTCTCTATACTATCTCATAATATAAAAAATACTCTTTGAGTTAGTTCTTTAAAGAATAATTGCGAGTTACATTTCAGAGGATTAGTTCACTGAAGTAAGTTAGAATAGCTAACAGTGAATCGAATAGACATGTTTTTCCGTTGATGTTAAATGGTGTGATATATATTATGATATAGATATTATGATCTCCAAAAACCTGTAGTAACTGGTAACTAGTAGCAGTAATAATTAGAAATAGTAAACTAGATAGGCCCGAAATTGGGTTCCGCTGCCGAATCGTGGCAGGAGATCTAAGACCTAATAATATATTTTACATAATTGTATTTACTATTAGTAATTATATTCTGTTATCTAAATACTTAAAGTTTATCCAAATAAATTGTTGTACGGCCTAAGTTTGAGTTTGTGAAAAATAAAATCGCTAAACGAAGTGAATTGGTTTTATCTATTTAAAATTTCTGTTGAAAAATAGGAAATATAACTGTATGATCATCACATAACTTAACGGATTGTTGAAATGGCGATGTTTGCGCAATGTGTTCGCCGCTCCACGCTCGCAACTCTTTTGGTTTGTGTTTCAACCAACTTTGATTGAAACTCTCTTTATTCTGGCAAATTGGTAAAACTTTCTCTATTGCTTTTCTTTTCGCTATTACCTGCGACTTTAATTTGTGTTATATGAGCATGTATTGCTGTAAATAAAAATATGAAACTCAAGGTGTTTGTTGATGGTTTATTTACATGAGTTTATAAAATTTGTGTTGCTGCTATACCTGATACATCGATTGCATTAATGACTTTTATCAAATATCTTACAAGTTTATATTAATAATTATTCAAGTTCAATAAAATATTACGGATATTATAATCTCGTGTTATTTTTTTGATTTGTCAAAATTTACTAACATAATTAATTATTACTCACGGAGAGAAATAGATTAGGCAAATTTTAAACAACTAATATATTTGATAGTCGAAATATTTTTAAATTTGAATAATAATTAGCAGATTATTTGATTATCATAAAAAAATAATAGAAACTTACACAAAATTTTACAGAGGGTTACATCTTAACATTCAATGCTTAGTACTATATAAATAAAATATTATATATACCAATTTCGTAAATATTTACGCAGTTATTTGAAGCGTTCCATCGATAAAACACATAACGGACTTGTTATACAATCTTAAAACCATTACAAGTAGCGCTTCATATAAGCTTTGGATAACTGCCGTTCGACATCGAAATTTGTTTCGTAGTACCATATAATAAATCCGGCCCATCGGGGCAGTGCTAAACCTTATTCACAATTACCGGTCCGCTCGGGAATATAAGAAGCTTAAGAGGTCTGGAAAATGGAAAAGTTAATTTTAATGCACCGCTTGCAGTTATCTCGTTATCCGACTGTAGTTGACTGAATGCGCATTCTGCTCCTGAAAGGATTGAGCACACTACGTACTAACATTGTAATACTGGAAAAAGTTTCTATAACTTTCTGATTCGTATCTAACATTTATTGTAAAGATTCTTTCAGTTACTGTCATAATGTTAGTATTTTAATTGGATTTATACAGCAACATCCTTCTCAAGAAAAATATTTGTCGTTCCATATGAACTACGTGATTTATCTAAATGAATTGGAAATAAATCTAAAAATGACCCCTTGGCTTTTGAGTTTTTTACATTAAATTTATCAATATTTCAAAATGAATTCTATTAAATTTAATCATTGTTACTTAGTTTAGGAAAATTTAATGTAACAGTTAATAAGAGCATTATTTCAAAAGTCCTCAAGTGGAGTTTTTGACGGGATTTTGGTCTGTCATGTAGTGGATTTTATATTTTATTCATAATCTTGTGTTATGTGACTCTATATTTTGTAATATTGGTGGTGTTTTACGTAATACAATTCGGTTATTGTGCATAAGTGAAGTGAATGGAAAATAATACCACGTACCATGAATTCTGAGATGCCATAAAAACTCCCTGGAAAGTTCTAACAAGAGAGCCACCGTCTTGTTGGAACATTGAAATTATTCACACGACACTTATTGTGTAAAATATGTTGTAATCTCCATTGAAACAAAACATTGACACGGGCAAGTGCTTCTGCGGAACCAAAACAAGAAAAAGAAGAAACAATAATCAATATTGACAATCATTTAATTTGTAATATAGAGGCTATTAATTGATATATAAACTATTTTATATTTCAAGATGGACCAAATTATACACAATGCCAACTGAAGAGTTTGAGTAGTCTCGGAGTTCATCGTGGACAAACGTCATAACACTGGATTTTTATATATTTAGATATTGATGGCAAGGTCTATTTGTATAAAAGATTTATTACCTAAACAATGGAATACTATATGGGACTTAAATTGTTACTAGAAAATTATTCATATCCATTGGGAATTTTATCTATTATTATCTATATAATAAAAATGAAGTGTCTGTATGTAATATCCAATTTTTTTTTACTGATTGGGTACCAAAGTATACACGCTACTGATAACAATTTTTGTCAGGCTGTCTGTTTGTTTGTTCCGGGTAATCTCCGAAACGGCTGGACCGATTTTGACGGGAATTTCACTGGCAGGCAGCTGAAACTACAGCGGGTTACTTAGGCTACTCTAAATTAGACTAACTATTAACCGCGGATTTGTCTGCAATACTATCTCCAAAATGGTTGGACCGATTTTCACGGAACTTTCAACAGCAGATAGCGGACATCATAGCAAGTAATTTAGTTTATTTTAATTTAGACTAGCTGTTAACCGTGGCTTCGCCCGCAATACTATCACCAAAACCGTTAGTCTCGTCTTCACGAAACTTGCACGACAGATATCTGATCTTATAAAAAATAATTCAAGCAACTTTAGTTTACACTAGCTGTTAACCGTGGCTTCGCCCGCAGTGCTATCTCTAAAACGGTTACACCGGTCTTCACGAAACTTTCACTGGCAGATAGCTAACTTTACAAAAAGTAATTTAAGCAATTTTAGTTTATACTAGCTGTTAACCGTGGCTT
>MU160090.1:0-16263 GCA_015888305.1 Antheraea pernyi | reverse complement strand
ATGTGTATTAAATGTAATGTAAATGTAAATCTTTATAACAATATTTTAAGTTATTGTTTCATTAGTTCCTTATACAGTGTAATTGAGCAACGAGGTAGTTATATGGTGGGTTACGGTTCCAAATATGTTGCTGATGACATATCTCATATGGCACGCTGTTAGTATTTATATATCTATTGTACACGTTACATGTTACTACGTTACTACGGCGTGCGCGTCCTACTTACAATTGTCTTTAGAGAACATTTCTATAATTGCATATAGTCTCACAATTTTATAATTCTTTAATACGATTTTTAAAAAACGCGTGAGGACCTGCGGTTATAGCTAGTATATTATATTACTGATGGTTTTTAATGGCCAGAAAATAAACCTATGATTTTGAAAAAGACTTATGTAAATCGGTTCAATTACTTTTATGTTATAAGCACACTAAAGAGATTACATATAGACGTTGACTTGGTAAGGCTTGTCATAAATAGACAAGATTTTACTTTCGGATGTAATAATTGTGTTGTTAGATTGGTATGTCGGTTTTTCATTTACTTTATACATTATATTTAAATTCGAATTGAAAAGTTTTCTCAAGGATACTAGATGAATTCAATAAATAACCGCGATATTCCTGAGATCAGTTCGTTCAAGTTCTTTCAAGTTTTCTTTTATTCGCAAAGTTGTACCCGAGACCCATTTCGCTTTTCAGGTTTGTTGCGTAATAAGGATCCACTAAAGTAAACTTACGAAAATCAATACACCGTCTCATAGAAAAATATAGGACGTGGTTATGATAAATTTAGACATTAATTTAAGAGACTAAGCGTTCATTATGGAATAACATGTTATTGAAAAATATTCGAAATTGTTTAAATAATGGACAAATTCCTTTTAGTATCCTGTTCCTGAGTTTCCTGTTAGTATGTTGGGAACTTGAGAACGAGTTTACATTGTAGTTTTGATTTTCTTTAATCTAATGCATTCAGTGAAATTGTGATCGAACTACAGAATCCGGCATTTGATTTGGCACGTCTGGAAAAGGAGTGAAATGTTCGTCTAAGTTCGGTTTTGTAACGCGTTATCTCTGTCACACAGATAACGTTATATGGATCCGAACTTAGCCGACTATGTCGGTCTTCGTCCCGACGCCATCAAATTTTGACAGCATTATAAACAAATTTCCAAATAAATAAATAAATTTGCTGTTATGATTAAAATATATCAAACAATGTGCTACGAAAAATAAGTGGTGTTTAAAAGAAATTTAATGGTCATGTGACACTATAATATTAATTTTATTCCATCATCAGTCTGTCCTCCTTTTATCGTAACGTCAGTAATTTTTCAATGAAATGTCATATTAATAGAAAATATAATATTATTATGAAATGTAGAAGGCAAAACGAGATATAAAGGAGAATATCTTAACGATGTATTTACAGTTTTCTGGCTCGCGTAGTCGAGGTAATGGGGAAATGATTACTCATTTGCCGACGAGATTACTAGCGTGTGTAATGGAAAAAAGATTTTCAGGATATTCCCTTTTACAGGTTATTTACGTATTCCGTTTATCCATCGGAATGGGAAATAAACTCTGTTTATTCGTTATTTATAATATATATGGGAGCGTGAATTAGTGCGAGAAAGATTTAATAAGCTTATAACTTTTGTCAGATTAATAGGGCTAATAAGATTGTTTTAACCTTTTGAAAATATTTTTTACAGTTGACTAGCCCGCCAGATCCTGAACTAATGAATAAAGATGGGACTAAAAGTTCCCATTATATTACGACTATGAAATGAAATAAGACCTGTTAATTTTGCAAATATTTGTGAAGATCTCCTTAGTGTGTTCTTTCTCACATATTCACTCGCTTTTTTGTTTGTAAATTTCTTAACTTAAATTTTTAAAGTTATAATAAAATAATTTTGGCGCGTTAAAGATAAATGAAGAGAGTAAATTATTACGATGCGTGCGCACACCGTCACGAAAAACCGACACCCTGAAGTTAGCTATAGTCAACATTTTGTTTCTTTGTATTTGTTGTTTGTATTTCTTTGTATTAAAACTTTCAATGTATTAAATACCTTTTTTCTATTGTTAGTGTCGTTTTTTCTTGTTACGCCAAAGAAGTATAATTTCTAACGCGTGTAATTACGTAAGTAAGTACACACACACTTTTTTGTTTACTTAATCTATACGAATTTTTAGAACCATTTTTTTTCATACAAACCTAATAATAATAATAATAAACATAACAAAAACAGGATAAGGCAAATCGGTGCAACCGTTTTAAAGTGATATGCTTACGTACTGGCAGACATGAATGTTTTTTACGGAGACAGTTTTATTTTTTCCAGGATACTATAACTCACCACTAGATGGCGCTAGATTTATTTCAAGTTTACACTTGAGATCGAGAAACTCCAAAATGTTTGACCGATCATTAAGAAAGATGGCAGACATGAATGTTTTTTACGGAGACAGTTTTATTTTTTCCAGGATACTATAACTCACCACTAGATGGCGCTAGATTTATTTCAAGTTTACACTTGAGATCGAGAAACTCCAAAATGTTTGACCGATCATTAAGAAAGATGGCAGACATGAATGTTTTTTACGGAGACAGTTTTATTTTTTCCAGGATACTATAACTCACCACTAGATGGCGCTAGATTTATTTCAAGTTTACACTTGAGATCGAGAAACTCCAAAATGTTTGACCGATCATTAAGAAAGATGGCAGACATGAATGTTTTTTACGGAGACAGTTTTATTTTTTCCAGGATACTATAACTCACCACTAGATGGCGCTAGATTTATTTCAAGTTTACACTTGAGATCGAGAAACTCTAAAATGTTTGACCGATCATTAAGAAAGATGGCAGACATGAATGTTTTTTACGGAGACAGTTTTATGTTTTCCAGGATACTATAACTCACCACTAGATGGCGCTAGATTTATATTTTATGGTTACAAAGTTTTATATTGTAATCTATCACGTACGATGTCACATATGGTAGCTAATTTGATATAAGCGTAAACCGTGATTTGTACAAAATCGGTAACTCTATGTAGTACAGTCAAATAAATTCGTGGTTTCAATTTAGAAAACAAATTAATCAAAATCTTGGTCTTGGTCAATCGCTTCAAAATTAGACCGCTGTTATTATAGAAAATTGCTTGAGGTGCATTTATACTTATAATGGCTAGAATAAATACAGTTTCACCAATGAAAATAGCGAGCAGATTGTCCGACGTCGCCGCCACAAACTTGGGCTATTATGACAGACAAAAATAGTTGGAACTTTGTCCCAACTTGGCAACTAACGACGCTTGTTATTGCCTTACTTGGGCAATATTTTTCTTGTGTACAATGTCGGGGAAGAATTTTTATAATAAACTGTTGTATTAACGATGTTTTTGTTACTACAAATCGATTCGGAATGCTCTACTAATTAATAAATTAGCTATTTATTCGCATGATATTTTGACTGTCTTTACTATCCCTACATACATTTTAAATCCAACTATATCATAAGTATTAAAGAAGCCTATGAACAATAAAAAGAGTAAGTACTTCTATTGTGAAAGAACGCGAATTCAGAACATTTTGTACAATAGGTAATCAATTATAAGAAAGACGAATGACGGCATATCTTGGTTTAATTTTTCGCTGAACTAACGCACGGGCTGTATTATATAGTAATGAAGTCCATGCATATCAGTGAAAGCACAAAGGCTGTCAGAACCAGGGATCATATCGTTCGACCAGGTAGACAAATTAATCCGATGCAATTTTATCTAGTCGTCCTCATGCGTTCGTTCCACAATGGTCGTTATGTTAAGGTTATTAGAAAGATAGAAAAATCTAGAATTTTCGACAAAAACAAACGCTGTACTATTAGTATGCCGAAAGTTCCTACTCAATACTCCTAAGTTCATGCGACCTCTGTCATGAGTTGAGGCGCGTATTTTACCATTCACTATACACGGTTTTTTTTTCCAACTGTCTACGCTATTGTCCTAGTAGGCTTTAACAGCTACACCGGACTACTGTACTATACACGGTATTTACTGAACTCCCAACGTAACGTTATGGAAGTCGACAGAACAATTTAAAAACAATAAACTTCAAGCGTCTTAGTACATTCAATAGAACAATATCAGTCTATTACTGGTAATGTACAAATCCAGGGTTGACAAATCGAGAAAATTCTATAACTCAACTGGGTAGGAATAGATATTTCATTTTACATATATATTCAAATTTTGTATAGTGCTGTTTCTATTGTTATTTAGAAAACTTATGCGATAATGATATATTATGTATGCCCTAAATTAATTTCGTAGAGGAATAAAAATATATATGTAAATAATTTAATAATTGAATTATAAAAGTAATAAGTAATTATCTCATATTTATTACGTTGTGTACATAAAAAATACACATTCTCTTTACTTATATACAATTTAAATTTTATATGACGTTGCAAATTAAATACGTTATTTATATAAAAAAAGATTAAAAATAATTTAACATGATAAATTGTATTTATGAATATAATTTGCTTGATTTGTAATAATATTATGAGGTCCATACAAGTTATTCGTACGTTTGGCAACCCTACAAATCCTTGTATCATGCTTTCCTGTGTCCTCTTTATGACGATCACAAAGCTCAGTTTTTGCAAGGAACCAATATGTTGGAGTTCAATTGTACGGAAACAAGTCCTCAGACATCTTACCATCCCCCATTTACCCGAGATCAAATATTATTTCGTTGCATTTAGTGAATTTATTTTATTACCACAATGGATAGAAAATACTTTATGGCGCATTCAGTTTTATACAAAGGCGAGCTTAATACCACAAATCTATACTATATATACTACACGAGGCATTGTATTGGATAAAGTAAAAATATCTATTCAATTGGCAATAAAGTATTAATTTTAAGATCCAGAAGTGCGCATTTACTATGAAAGCATAGAGGTACATAGAAAAAGTTAAATATTAAATATTAGCGAGATAGGCGTTGATAATATAAAAAAAAACCTTTACAAATTGAATACCTAAAGCTTCCTCATGAATCATTTTATCTACTGGTGCAAACCGTATGAAAATCCGTTCAGTAGTTTTTGAGTTTATCGCGAACAACTTGGCAGAGGGCTTTGTTTTATAACATGCAGTGATTTTATGTGAATGTTGATACCAACGATCTCAAGTATACACTTGAGATTGAGAAACTCCAAAATGTTTGACCGATCATTAAGAAAGATGGCAGACATGAATGTTTTTTACGGAGACAGTTTTATTTTTTCCAGGATACTATAACTCACCACTAGATGGCGCTAGATTTATTTCAAGTTTACACTTGAGATCGAGAAACTCTAAAATGTTTGACCGATCATTAAGAAAGATGGCAGACATGAATGTTTTTTACGGAGACAGTTTTATGTTTTCCAGGATACTATAACTCACCACTAGATGGCGCTAGATTTATATTTTATGGTTACAAAGTTTTATATTGTAATCTATCACGTACGATGTCACATATGGTAGCTAATTTGATATAAGCGTAAACCGTGATTTGTATAAAATCGGTAACTCTATGTAGTATGGTCAAATAAATTCCTGGTTTCAATTTAGAAAACAAATTAATCAAAATCTTGGTCTTGGTCAATCGCTTCAAAATTAGACCGCTGTTATTATAGAAAATTGCTTGAGGTGCATTTATACTTATAATGGCTAGAATAAATACAGTTTCACCAATGAAAATAGCGAGCAGATTGTCCGACGTCGCCGCCACAAACTTGGGCTATTATGACAGACAAAAATAGTTGGAACTTTGTCCCAACTTGGCAACTAACGACGCTTGTTATTGCCTTACTTGGGCAATATTTTTCTTGTGTACAATGTCGGGGAAGAATTTTTATAATAAACTGTTGTATTAACGATGTTTTTGTTACTACAAATCGATTCGGAATGCTCTACTAATTAATAAATTAGCTATTAATTCGCATGATATTCTGACTGTCTTTACTATCCCTACATACATTTTAAATCCAACTATATCATAAGTATTAAAGAAGCCTATGAACAATAAAAAGAGTAAGTACTTCTATTGTGAAAGAACGCGAATTCAGAACATTTTGTACAATAGGTAATCAATTATAAGAAAGACGAATGACGGCATATCTTGGTTTAATTTTTCGCTGAACTAACGCACGGGCTGTATTATATAGTAATGAAGTCCATGCATATCAGTGAAAGCACAAAGGCTGTCAGATCCAGGGATCATATCGTTCGACCAGGTAGACAAATTAATCCGATGCAATTTTATCTAGTCGTCCTCATGCGTTCGTTCCACAATGGTTATGTTAAGGTTATTAGAAAATTTTATTGTCCAACTGAATCCGATTATTATTTTTGTAGTTTTTGCTCATATTAATGTGGAGTTGATCTATCTCTTGGGAATAAGACTTTCTTTCTGGATGAAAGGTAACCTATGTCTTTATCTGTACTGTGATAACGTGTATGCAAAATTTCAGGTTGCTTAGTTAAGGCTTGAAACCGTAACGAACAAACTCTCGACGAACGACGACGAACGAACAAAATATTAGGATCTTATATAAGAAATTAGGCATTTTACATGTCAATCAAATCAAATCAAAATTAATGGAAAGAATAAAACGGAAAAAAATTAATCAACCGATCTGTCGTTTCCGGTTATGAAAGAAAGAAATTCTTTATTGTTGGAACAACCATACAATTAAATGAAATTACACAGAAAAAAAAAATCATTTTAAAAATGAAAAATAGATGTCCAACAATTGGCGAACCCATTCAGCAAAAATCTGCAATACTGTAAGTAGTACTTCAGCGCTAATTTTCGATGGGAGCCTATTATTGATGATAAACGGATGTTAATGTGAATACAAAATTTGAAACGAACAACCAAATAACACAAACTCACGTAACACGTCACGGATGGTCATACTAAAGAGATATAACTAAGATTAAAAATAATTTAACATGATAAATTGTATTTATGAGTATAATTTATATGATTTGTAATAATATTATGAGGTCCATACAAGTTATTCGTACGTTTGGCAACCCTACAAATCCTTGCGTCATGTTTTCCTGGATCCTCTTTATGACGATCACAAAGCTCAGTTTTTGCAAGGAACCAATATGTTGGAGTTCAATTGTACGGAAACAAGTCCTCAGACATCTTACCATCCCCCATTTACCCGAGATCAAATATTATTTCGTTGCATTTAGTGAATTTATTTTATTACCACAATGGATAGAAAATACTTTATGGCGCATTCAGTTTTATACAAAGGCGAGCTTAATACCACAAATCTATACTATATATACTACACGAGGCATTGTATTGGATAAAGTAAAAATATCTATTCAATTGGCAATAAAGTATTAATTTTAAGATCCAGAAGTGCGCATTTACTATGAAAGCATAGAGGTACATAGAAAAAGTTAAATATTAAATATTAGCGAGATAGGCGTTGATAATATAAAAAAAAACCTTTACAAATTGAATACCTAAAGCTTCCTCATGAATCATTTTATCTACTGGTGCAAACCGTATGAAAATCCGTTCAGTAGTTTTTGAGTTTATCGCGAACAACTTGGCAGAGGGCTTTGTTTTATAACATGCAGTGATTTTATGTGAATGTTGATACCAACGATCTCAAGTATACACTTGAGATTGAGAAACTCCAAAATGTTTGACCGATCATTAAGAAAGATGGCAGACATGAATGTTTTTTACGGAGACAGTTTTATTTTTTCCAGGATACTATAACTCACCACTAGATGGCGCTAGATTTATTTCAAGTTTACACTTGAGATCGAGAAACTCTAAAATGTTTGACCGATCATTAAGAAAGATGGCAGACATGAATGTTTTTTACGGAGACAGTTTTATGTTTTCCAGGATACTATAACTCACCACTAGATGGCGCTAGATTTATATTTTATGGTTACAAAGTTTTATATTGTAATCTATCACGTACGATGTCACATATGGTAGCTAATTTGATATAAGCGTAAACCGTGATTTGTATAAAATCGGTAACTCTATGTAGTATGGTCAAATAAATTCCTGGTTTCAATTTAGAAAACAAATTAATCAAAATCTTGGTCTTGGTCAATCGCTTCAAAATTAGACCGCTGTTATTATAGAAAATTGCTTGAGGTGCATTTATACTTATAATGGCTAGAATAAATACAGTTTCACCAATGAAAATAGCGAGCAGATTGTCCGACGTCGCCGCCACAAACTTGGGCTATTATGACAGACAAAAATAGTTGGAACTTTGTCCCAACTTGGCAACTAACGACGCTTGTTATTGCCTTACTTGGGCAATATTTTTCTTGTGTACAATGTCGGGGAAGAATTTTTATAATAAACTGTTGTATTAACGATGTTTTTGTTACTACAAATCGATTCGGAATGCTCTACTAATTAATAAATTAGCTATTAATTCGCATGATATTCTGACTGTCTTTACTATCCCTACATACATTTTAAATCCAACTATATCATAAGTATTAAAGAAGCCTATGAACAATAAAAAGAGTAAGTACTTCTATTGTGAAAGAACGCGAATTCAGAACATTTTGTACAATAGGTAATCAATTATAAGAAAGACGAATGACGGCATATCTTGGTTTAATTTTTCGCTGAACTAACGCACGGGCTGTATTATATAGTAATGAAGTCCATGCATATCAGTGAAAGCACAAAGGCTGTCAGATCCAGGGATCATATCGTTCGACCAGGTAGACAAATTAATCCGATGCAATTTTATCTAGTCGTCCTCATGCGTTCGTTCCACAATGGTTATGTTAAGGTTATTAGAAAATTTTATTGTCCAACTGAATCCGATTATTATTTTTGTAGTTTTTGCTCATATTAATGTGGAGTTGATCTATCTCTTGGGAATAAGACTTTCTTTCTGGATGAAAGGTAACCTATGTCTTTATCTGTACTGTGATAACGTGTATGCAAAATTTCAGGTTGCTTAGTTAAGGCTTGAAACCGTAACGAACAAACTCTCGACGAACGACGACGAACGAACAAAATATTAGGATCTTATATAAGAAATTAGGCATTTTACATGTCAATCAAATCAAATCAAAATTAATGGAAAGAATAAAACGGAAAAAAATTAATCAACCGATCTGTCGTTTCCGGTTATGAAAGAAAGAAATTCTTTATTGTTGGAACAACCATACAATTAAATGAAATTACACAGAAAAAAAAATTCATTTTAAAAATGAAAAATAGATGTCCAACAATTGGCGAACCCATTCAGCAAAAATCTGCAATACTGTAAGTAGTACTTCAGCGCTAATTTTCGATGGGAGCCTATTATTGATGATAAACGGATGTTAATGTGAATACAAAATTTGAAACGAACAACCAAATAACACAAACTCACGTAACACGTCACGGATGGTCATACTAAAGAGATATAACTACTGTAACCACAAATTTAGGATTAAACAAAACAAATATAAATGTGTACGGAAAAAGATTTAAAAAAATACAGCCCAATACACAGAGCTTAAAATAGACCTACGTGAATACATTATACGTCACTTTAATTACTGAGTTTGAAATTGCAATAGATAATGCTTTTATGAGAGTTTAAAGCTAAGTTTACTCATTTTGGATCGACATGGCGGTGGGATGTTGTTCCAACAACGATTGGCGGCATATTTAAATGACCCTCTGAAAGCGGTAGCTTATTATGATTCAGTCCATGATTAACAGCGAGATGGGATGTAACTTTTTCGCCTCGTTCTGTGAGCAAGTTATTCTCATGAAGAAAGTGGCGGAGAGAGAAAAAGAGAAACACCGGGCTCTTGCGGTTAAAGAACTAGGCGTAGGACGCGTAACGATATTCTGCCGCTTTAAATGATAGACTTGTGTATGTTTGTAACTGCATATATGGAGACCAGAGACCGAGAAGGTGCACTTATGGTCGTGAAATTTTCGAAGTTCGTTGGAGAAGATTGTAGGGCCGCTTACTTGGGCTGTGAATGTATACGCTAGCGATTCTCGAGCGGGCCACAGGGGTGAGTCAAACACATATTTTTTATCACGGCTATGTTGCCGGCAACGTACTTGTGACTCCCCTGGTGTTGCTAGTGTCTATGGACGGCGGTGATCACTTACCATTAGGTGACCCGTCTGTTCGTTTGCCTCCTATAATAAAAAATGTGTTGGTCAATATTCTAACAAGTCAATATTCTTATAAAAACCTTTCTGTACAAAAATAATTATATATAGGTACATAAAATTATACAGAAAAAGTTTTATATTTTAGAAGGTATTGTGGAACAACTGTTCCCATGTTTAATTAGCCGGTTGCAGGGTAACGGGTATTCCGTTGTCCTTTTGTGATATGATGTGATCCTCCTGAGGCTGTTCGCATACTAATTAAAATTCAACTTGTTTTAGGCACCATTTGATGGAATTGTGAAACGAATCCAGTAGCGTTGATTTTTCGAAATAATTATATAAATCTATGTTACTTAAAAAAAAAGTATTATAAGTATCGTGCAAGACTGGCAACGCGATCACTTACCATCAGGTGACCGACCTATTCATTTGTCCCCTATAATATAAAAAATAATCGTCATTATCATTAAGCCACCCCAAAAATCACCACGTCGATCGGTTCTACCATTTTTTTTTCATATTTCATACAAATTTTGTGTCCCTGCTTCGAAAGAAAGAGTACATATGAAAGTTTTTCATCTTAGTGTACACTTCGGCGAATTGCAAAGTCAAGATTCCCCTGCGTATCAGTTCTATAGGACAGCGCTATGCAACCGAGTTGTTTTAAAGGAAAACAAGGGTCGGCCGGGATCGCCTCATTTGTGCCCATCTCACGAACTCACTTTGTTAAGAAAACAAGCCGCCCTTTGACGTACGCATCAGATATTTTTAATGCATATCTCGAAAGGAATTATTGATAACTACATCCGATCAGCGAAAATAGATTTATCCTTTTGACTTTTCGATATTGCGGGAAACGCATTGAATTTTTTTAAACCGGAAATCAATGAATATTTAATACGTTGCAATAGATAAGGCATTTCACATGTAATAATCTTATTGACTATGTGAACGTAATATTAAGTCGCCACGATATACAGTGAGAAGTTACAGAAATTATATAGAAATTAAATAATTTATGTGTTAGTAAATTGGTGCTACGTCCTTGTGAAGATTGTCTTGTGGCTTTATGGGAACTACGTGTTTTATTAGGATGAATAATGGGTTGTCCTTTATATGTTTTATTGTCAATTTATCATTAATGTTTAAGTTTCTAATTAGTGTGTTGATTTTAGGATATCTCTCTTAAATTGTATCACTCATATTGAATCCCTTGAGAAAAGCGCAATGTTTTGTAGTATATACAAATACTCTGAAAATTCTTCTATTTGCCAGATTATTGGACAAAGAAAAAAATCCAATTATATATTTATGTATAGATTTATTAATTTTTGTTTTTTATTCATAAATATGAATAATTTAATTAGTCGTAAATAAACACAATATTTGTAAAATAATATTGCACAAACCCATTTATAACCGGAGTTGAGGTTACAGTGAAAAGTTAAATCATTTTTCAAGAAAAAAAAATTCTTACAGTAGCAACCTGAAGGTTTCGATTTCCGAATTTCTTATCCTTCATTCATTAGCAAGTTCAATCAGAGGGCCGCAGGCTGCGGTTATTTATTACCTTGCATCGGCCCTCACAATTACGGCTGAAGGAAAAACTTTCTCCATTACCAGCCCTCCGGTAGGCTTTCATATAGAAAAAAATGTACACGTCTGCGTGTAGTGCGTAATGGATTTGGGATCTCAGTTTCGATTTCGTTTGTAACGATTGTATGGGCTACATGACTACCGAGTGGATAAATCATGTTCACTTTCCTAAATAAATGATTTTCTAAGGTGTTACTTATCATTTATGTGGAACTGATAAAAGGCGTATTAATACTGCTAAAATATTTAGTTATTCTATCTTTTTAACGGGATATATTAATAAATGTACATTAATATTATGAAGTTCCAAGAGATTGCTTATTTATTGCTTAGTCTCTGTGAAGTACAAACCTGATGAAGGAAAACATCGCGATGAAACGATAGTATGATGGAGAATTTTCCAAGCTCACCGGGTTAGTTACAGCCCTGAATTGGAAATCTGCCGCGATGTACCTGTTAGTGTGTTGCAGCAAGTTTCAATATCCCTTTTTAAATGTTTTTTAATCATAAATGGCAGACGAACTGGCGGTTCACTTGATGTTAAGTGATCACCGCCGTCCATAGACACTAGCAACACCAGGGGAGTCGCAAGTGCGTTACCAGCCTATTTTTGGGCGGAGCGGGGGAAGGAGACAGGGGGAGGGGTGCCTCCGGCGCTCTCATTGACCGAACGAAACGCAGCATTGGAAGCACTATTACTTCACGTCGGTTTTCTGTGGGTCGGATGGTACTACCCCGAGCGAGCCGACCCATTTATGCTTGAACCAGTAATAGCTTCGGCGTGGCTCTACCACCTACCAAAGTTTAGCAGGCTTACCACCTTAATACTTGATATTATGGGCAAATGCTAAAATCTATAAAGTTTTTTAACTCGTTAATCACTATAAGTAGTTATAGACATATTTAATTTTATAGCTTATTGATTGGGGAAAGTTACAGGATATCTAACACAACGCTAAGATCATTAGAAGCTGAGTAATCACTATACAAGGTCATAAAGTATTCCTATGCAAGAACGATATAAAATCGTGGGCCCGTATGGTGCGGCGCAGGATGCTTGGAGTAGATGGGGATTATGAACGCTTATTTTAGCGAGGTATCATACTACTTTACTCAGTCGCGTGTTTTTAAATAAAAAAATTAAACACTAGTGAATTCGCTTTGTAAACCACGAGCATAGATATAAAAGCGAAAGTAAACTATTTTGTCTATTAAATTTCTTGAAGTTAGTACAATTATTGTTTGTTTGTTTACTGAGCTAAGCTAAGCTAACTTGGAGATAAAATCCGCTACTCTTCAGTTCAAGGGGAAACCTACTGTGTACTGTGTAGTGGTCTACAGTTTTATTTTAACATTCTAGTACATAATTATAACAGAAAGGTAGATTTATATTTTTGTGATGATTTTTTTTAATTCGTGGCTTCGGCTACGCCAATGTAATATTGACCTATCTATCGGAAACAGTAATTTTTTTCTACTGTGTACTTTTCTGTGTCCCTGACAAGCTGTGTGCAAAATTCCATGATGATTGGTTGACAAGTTATGGATACGCCACCCTCTCGCGGACCTGTGCAATGGGAAGGTGGGCCCCCCGACCCATCTTCCCTGGTCCGGTTACAGTGGGAGGAGGCGGTCAAACTGACGCCTCCTCCTGCCCGTCCCATTACTGAGCTAACCTAAGCTAACTTGGAGATGAAATCCGCTACTCCTCAGTTCAAGAGGAAACCTACTACCATTACACAGTTTTATTTTAGCATTCTAGTACATTATTATAACAGAAACGTAGGTCTTTTATGATTTTGTTTTATTCGTGGCTTTGGCTACGTCAATGTATTCTTGACCTATCCATCGGAAACAGTATTTTGTTTTCTGTGCCCCTGACAAGGTGTGTGCAAAATTCCATGATGATTGGTTGAGAAGTTACACTAACGTTACGTAAACCTATCCATCGGAAACAGTATTTTGTTTTCTGTGCCCCTGACAAGGTGTGTGCAAAATTCCATGATGATTGGTTGAGAAGTTACACTAACGTTACGTAACGTTAAATAAACGAGTTAACAAATTAACAAACTCACATTGGCATTTATAATATTAGTAAGGATTATAAAATAGTTCATCAGTTATAATAATAGCGCGATCCATTTTTTTAATAAATGATGTGTTTTATTTCTGTATAAAACTTCATATATCTATTTTAACACTTGTCTATTTTTTTTTGTCGAACTGACTACTTAATACTTGTCTAATTTGATGTTTGCGGAAGCTTTATTGGCATATGTTTTTTGTTGTTTCAGTTTAGTTTAAAAAGTATACTAGTTTTTGCATGCAGCTTCGCTCACGTTCACAAATTTGACGTCAGTATAGACATTGATTATTTTCGTGAACAGTACACTTTTCTGGATGAATTTCTTTTTATAACCTCTTTAAATTTCATAATGATCAGTTAAGAAGTTAAGGTATGAGAGCGTTGTAAACAAACACATATACAAGCATTTATAATACTAGTTAATATTAGGGTTATTTGTATGTTTCGCTAAGTCGATATATGAATAAATACATTTGGATTTATTAAACTAGAAGGTCGAGTATTGTCGAGCAAAATGGAACCACCTGCACAGGAAATGTTATTATCTCATTAGAGGTGCCCTTTCCGTTGCCTCAATTTGTAGCAAACAAACGGAATTTTAATATTATTTCTGTAAAGTCTTGTGTTCGGTAATCCTAAGGCGCTTTGTGTTTAAGGATTCGAGGAAACAGCCGGCTGTTTCTGAAATTTATATTTTTGTTTATCTTGTTTAACTGATTTCACGTAATTATATTCTAATGTACTTGTGTATTGTATTATATTACTTTTATGTTTTTCTTTAATATTTGCTAGGTAACTCATGAGTTTGGTTAACAAAATTTAAATATGAAAATGAGGCTAAATTTTAATGCAGTATTCACTGTCACTAAAATCGAAGGCCCAGCTTAACAATATATGGAATTAAAATACAAAGAGTTTTGTAGTTATTCTAGCGTTTCTCACAATAAACAAAAAAAAAACATATATTTGCTAATATATATTTTGCTTTGCTTTACTTACCATCTTCAAGAACAGTTTATACTATTTATAACTAAATATATAAATGTAAGAGTAAATATTATATTACAACTAATAAATATTTCGTTGTTCACTAAATGCTTTATAAAAAAAAGTAATAGTAATTGGAAGACGTCATTTAAAAGTGCTCGCGCGATACAGTGACACAAAATCTTACATCACTGCGACAACATTACACGTATCACCTCCACACACGTGCACGCATACACGCTTACACACGCAGGTGGAAAGGTTTTATTTTTTCCCCTTATCAAACTGAAATAGTTTAGAATATTATCCGATACGAAATGTATATAAGGGTTGTTGAGGTATGTATGCTTGGTACACATATATGTTTCAACAACTCATATATGTATGAATAGTTAGCTTAGCTTAGCGACGGGCAAGCAATTGCGTCGGAGGTTTCGAGGAAGGAAAATGTCTGATAAAACCAGGACATAATGGAAGAGTTTTTTTAAGCCCAAGCCAAGAACTTGTTGGTAGTATTCGGCAACTGCTCCTGAGAGACAATCCTCCGCTAGGCTTAGCGTCGTCACTTAAATCGCATCGTTATTTAGCTATCCAAGGGGAATAGCGTAGATCGATCCCTTGCCGCCCCAACAGTACGGTCGGATGGTACACCGTGGGGTTTTAGTCCGTGCAAATCGGACATAACCCATCCTCTCCCCCGAGAGGGTGGCGTATCCATAGAGGAAACCTACTACCATTACACAGTTTTATTTTAGCATTCTAGTACATTATTATAACAGAAACGTAGGTCTTTTATGATTTTGTTTTATTCGTGGCTTTGGCTACGTCAATGTATTCTTGACCTATCCATCGGAAACAGTATTTTGTTTTCTGTGCCCCTGACAAGGTGTGTGCAAAATTCCATGATGATTGGTTGAGAAGTTACACTAACGTTACGTAACGTTAAATAAACGAGTTAACAAATTAACAAACTCACATTGGCATTTATAATATTAGTAAGGATTATAAAATAGTTCATCAGTTATAATAATAGCGCGATCCATTTTTTTAATAAATGATGTGTTTTATTTCTGTATAAAACTTCATATATCTATTTTAATACTTGTCTAATTTGATCTTTGCGGAAGCTTTATTGGAATATGTTTTTTGTTGTTTCAGTTTAGTTTAAAAAGTATACTAGTTTTTGCATGCAGCTTCGCTCACGTTCACAAATTTGACGTCAGTATAGACATTGATTATTTTCGTGAACAGTACACTTTTCTGGATGAATTTCTTTTTATAACCTCTTTAAATTTCATAATGATCAGTTAAGAAGTTAAGGTATGAGAGCGTTGTAAACAAACACATATACAAGCATTTATAATACTAGTTAATAT
>MU160089.1:0-86805 GCA_015888305.1 Antheraea pernyi | reverse complement strand
AAGAGCGTCATTTCCAGAGATCACCATTGTTCACATATTGAACCAATCCATCCACCCTATAACAATGTCCTTTAGACATTAAAACCAGCTTGACATGGTGCTTGAACTCACTAACCGGGATATCGGTAATGTGCTTTGCGGCTTTGTTATAAAACCTAACACTATTACCTAAAAAAATTTTTTGGTCTTAGTAAGCCGGAAACATATAATGACCAATTATGTTGCTGTTTCTAGTATTTAAACATTAAGTATAGCTACTCAGCGAGCCTCAAGTACTCCGCTGTCTAGATGAATTGTTTACTAAATGATTCCTGTTTAATATATATATTTTACAAAAGTAAAATATATTTTATTACTGCCGTATCTGCAAAATGGCTGGTGAATTTTAAAGTTGGTGGAGCGATGGCGTGAACCTTCCTCTGGCAACAATGAACGTTCAGCTTCCGTTAATTATAGCGCTAACTCTGAGCTTGAGGGCAACAATGAACTACATAATCCTGTTTGGTACAATTTTGCCGCTGTCGAACTTTACTAAATGCAAATCATAGGGGCTGTACAAGTGATAAGAGAAAAGGGGTTTTTTATAGATAATATTTTTATAGATCTAATACCAATGTAAGACCTTCAATTATGATATGGATTTAAAAAATACGCTCATAATGAAATTATCTAAATAAGTGCCGTAAACAAGATTTTCTATTTCTTTTAATGGATATGGTAATCGTTAACTTGGTTAATGTTCAAATCAAATCAAATAAAAAAAACTTTCAATTTGGTCGTATTATATCATCACTATGAGTAGATTATATGTTTATTTTAGGACTATAGTAGTCACTCGATCTACCATGTGAGCTTTCTATTCAAATGTGATACGATTATAGCTCAGTGCTACCATGCTTAGACATTTGCGTCGATCAACTAATGTTCCAATCTTTGCAAAGAGCTAGAGCTTTGAGTTAAGTAGAACATCATTATAAAATCGTAACCTGATTTGATATAGCACTTTTTTTAAGCTCAAGTGACAAAGTAGCACTTTCAAGTAGTAAATCTATCGTCAAACACTTAGAAGCATGTTCCGGCTGCTGTAAATGAAAAATAAATAAAATAAAGGAATTTTGTAGCAGATTTATATTTTGGTAAATAGTATTTATGGTGGTAGAGCCACGTTGAAACTATTACTGGTTTCAGCTCACCTGGGGTAGTACCACCCTCTCATAGAAAACCGACGTGAAGTACCAGTGCTTGCATTGTTGCGTTTCGTTCGGTCAGTGAGAGCGCCGGAGGCCCACCTCCGCTCTCCTCTCCTCCTCTCCCCTACCTTCCCCTAATCCCTTCCCCCCAAAGGGTGGCAACGCATTTGCGACTCCTCTGGTGTTGTTAGTGTCCATGGACGGTGATGTTCACTTAACATCAGGTGACCCACCTGTTCGTTTGCCACTTATGACATAAAAAAAAGAGAAGTCGAGATAAAAATTGTTGAGTAATAAATCTAACTATTAACAAAATTATATGGAATCATTGAAAATTTTGAACTGACAAATATTTAATTAAAAAGAACTTAGCATATTATAGAGAAAAATAACATAAAATACTCAAAAATCTATATTACCATTAAATTCAAAAGAAAATGAGCATTTGTGTTAGCAATTTTTTTTTATTGATTGAGGAACGACGTAGCCGCAAATTTTAATACAGTGCAGGAAGGAAGTTAGCTTTACATGTTATTAATTAAGCTTAATGTTTGATGACATATTTTAAGCCTGACTATAATTAGATAATCAACTATTAGACAACCTGAAATATAATGTCATTTGTTTTATATAATGTGACTACAGATTCTATAACGAAGGCCAAGTTATTTTTGACGGTATCAATTTATTATCATTGTAATTATGCGCCGTCAGTTTATGAACTACACCGAATCACCGTACCTCTCAGTGTCAATGCGATTTCGTACAACTCGAGTAACAATTTTATGCACTCTGCCGCTGTGGCACAAAATTTTACGATGAAAATGGCCAATATGAGTGTTCGCACGACTTAAAAATTGGCAGTACATTTTTGGCAGAGATTTTCGGTCGAAAATATCTTAGGTAGCTTTAAAATAATGTAGTTATGATTGCTCTATGAATATAAAGTAGACATACATAGATTGAAAAAAAATCTTGTATTTTTATTATTCATGCCCACATTTTCATTACAATGACATTGTTATATTAGATATATATAATAAAAAGAAACCAGATAATATTATTATATATTTCAAATTAATATTTTTTTTTTCGAACTGATTACGCTATTGACCGAGCAAGGTCTTAATAGCTTCACCGGACTACACATAATATTATAATGATTTACGATTTTGGTTGGTTACATTTAGTCAAAAGAATTAGCTCTAAGTTAATACCATCAAATCATTCAAATGATTGTGTCAAAAAGAATTAGAAAAATAGTAGAAAATCTTAAAATATGTTTTTTTTTTAATTCTCAATCGATTTCGATTAAAAATTTCTATAAAATTTTGTACGCGGGATGTATATGTCATTTTTAAAAGAGTACAAGAAATGTCAATAATGTCTATATTCTAGAGTCGTAATTTTTTTTAGATTAAATGTTTTACATAATCTATACGGAATCTTTTTCCAGAATTAACGATAACTAGCTTTTGTCCGTGCCTTGTAATATAAATTGGATCTATCTCTCGGTAACAGCCCTTTTTTGGACGATAGTACCTTTTCTGTACTCCAGACAACTGGTATGCAAAATTTCATGATGAGAAGTTCAGTATTTAAGGCTTGAAATGAATAAACAAACTCACTTTCGCATTTGTAATAAGGATGGATAACAATAAGGATGAAGGGTGATATGGATAATAGGGATGAATGGTCACAATAAATAATTAAATTACTTTTATTTTGCTAAATAGATCTGTTGAAACATATTTCCAACAAATCCCGTAGAAAACTATACATAATACATTTGTAATTATGGTTACTACAGATATCAAAACATGTTTTAAAGTTACCAATATTACGCCGTATATAATAAGTTATAAATTTATGAGAATGCCTGTGAAATATAATTATAATGAATAATCTTAGTTTGTAGACGAATACACAAAACTTTGAGCACTAAACAAACTTGTTTACCTTATGTGGAAAACCATATAGGAAAAATTAAGTAAGTGTCGAGGACGTAACAAACAAATAGCGAATTACCATCAACGGATCCTGATTTATATGAGAGACAACCCTGGTTTTTACGGATGCGTGACACAACTTGGCTTTCAGCTCCCTCATTGAGGAAGCAATAAATTGGCATCGATCGCTTCTTACGATGCTTGATTTACACGGAAAATATGGTTTACTTGGGTTTTGTGGGCTGTTTTTTGATTCATTCATGTAAAACAGTGTCATGTTGGTATTTGATGGATTTTTTTTATATATAAAAATTGCCTACGCGAAGATTTTGACTTGCGTAATAGATACGCTTATAGGCTATTAAACAACGTTATTTGATCTTGTTATGGAATCTACACAAAGAATAAGACTGTTTTCGAACATTGAAATAATATAAAATTCTTAAAAAACATAATGAATAAGCTCGTAGTGACATAAAGCAAGCCTGATGGGCGAGTGGTTTAACCGGTGTAATGTAAATTCAATGGCCGCAGTTTTGACTCCCAGGATGTACCAACGAATTTATCGTAATTCACCACACTAACGACTAATAGGAGTGGAGCGCCAATGAAGAATGTTTCAAAATCTGTGTGAATGTAAAATGTAATGTGAATGTGTCGATGTGTAACTATTCCACGCGGACGAAGTAGCGGGCAGAAGCTAGTTGCTTATAAATAAAACAATATTTTACTACAAAGATAATCCCAAAGTTATGAAATTGTAAGGTGGTTCGTTCATCGAACTCCACTCTTTAAACTTTCGCTATAAACCGTTCGATTCCAGGAGTTGTCTTTCACGGGGCTTTAATTCAAAAAGTTTCGCCGTGCAATTTATATTACTTCTTTAAGTTCATTCCAGGTTGGAAACTAACTATAGTTTCATTAGATTCTTTTTATAATTTACTCTTGAAATGAAACTCATCTATATTTTCAAAATACATTCTTTTATATATTCTAAGATTTGTTGCGGGTGGTCGAAAAATTAACAGAAATAGTGTAACTCGCTCACTAAATGAACTAAAACGAACAAAATAAATAGATGATTTTTATGAAATGTTATATTACATCTTTGTTATTTTGGCAACCTATTCATATAACGTCGGATTATTACTACCTTTACCTATATTCGCTAGAACTTTCCAGAGAGATTATGGACATCTCACGAAAAATGTTGCGTCTTATTTTTTAGATAAATATATATTATATACATATAATTGATATTCTAGTAGATTATTACTGTCATTGTCGAACAGGTATTGAGATTATAAGTTTCTTGCGATAATTTCATGAAATAACAAGATAGTGACCGTCTTGTTAGAACTTTCCAGGGAGTTTTTGTGGCAAGGCAGAATCCATGCTCCGTGGTATTATTTTCCATCTACGTCACTAGTGTACAATAACCAAACTATATTATGTAAAATATCACCACTATTGCAAAATATACAGCGAAATAACACGAGATTATGAATGAAATATAAAATCCACTACATGACATTCCAAGAACCCGCCAAAAACTCCGATTTTGCGTTTTATTTTTTCTATTTCATTTGTGCACAATAACTAGACCTTTATATTATATCAAATATCACTCAAATAACTGTAATTTCTTATCCCAGCTGTATCTTATGGTAATTGAAATAAAAAATAACAGGAAACACCGAGAGGTCCGTAATCCATTTGCTGCTCACCGCTGCTCGATAAACAGTGCTGGAGTAGAAAATGTGACAAACCAATAGTGAGTCACTGTGACTAGTGTCCACGGTACACTCCACGGGTCGCTGCAATCGGGGGCAGTCGCAATGGCTAGATTGAATACTTGCTGCTACCGGAACTGAATACGGTAAAGTGTGCAAATGTATATGGCAAACCAACTAGCCACAATTATCCTGTTCTACCAGCCTGCAATAAAATAATTCAAGTTTATGAATGCAAAAAAAAACCACTTCATAAAATCTAAAAAATCTAACCCCGACACGAAACTTTCTTTACAGTATTCATAACCGAATAAAACTCAACTACCATACACTAGATAAGAATTTCGGTATTTATAGTTGTTTAGGAAATCATTCATTGTCTATTTATAAATTATATGTATTAAGAACTAGCTGTGGCCGCGACTTCGTCTGCGTAAAACCTTATGTAAAAAAAAGCGATTAATAACGTCATCTGAAAAGTATTAAGTCGCTTTACTTATCTACTTTTCTGTCGTCGTTATTAAAAGTACAATTACTTTTGATAGACGGTACCGATTTTAATGAAATAGAGACTAAATGTTGAAGATATCCTTTGTGATTTTTTGAAGATGTTTTATCATGTATGCAGTATTTTAACAGTGATGCGTGTTCATACAAACAGAGAGACATTAATTTCTAAAATTGATTGAAATTAATTTTATTACTCTTTCCTAGACACCTACAATATTTTTTTTCACCCAAAATCATAAATTTACATTCTTATTGTATGTATAGAAGATAATATCATCGACTGCAGGTATTTATTCGACAGATAAATATTTTCTGCATTGTAAATAAGGTTTACAATATTTAGTGCCGGCGGCAAGTATTTGTTAATTAAAATCCATTCAGCATTTAAATAGACACCGTTATAAATTATTAACCTAATAACATGGAAAGCCAGAGTTAATTAATTATTTATAAATTGTTTGCATATGGAAGAGTAGCCGACCGACATTAAACGCGCGTATTAATTTAACATAACACTGATTTGATTTCATCTAATAATCAGAATGTATTTATTTATTATGCATACGTTAATTTATGTTTATTCTATACTATGTTTATATAAATAAATCTGTCTGTACTTGTAATGTCCTTCCAAATATTGCGATATTTATCCTTAGTAGTTTTATAAATGCAAATGCTAGTTTATTTGTTTGTTTGTAACGCTTCCACGCATTAACTACTGAACCAATCATCATGGTATTTTATTTTTACTAATTTCGCGTACACGTTATTAGAGGTTAACAAGGCATTGCGTGACATTTTTCTTGGATAAAACATCCAGAAAAAATACAATTCCTGAGGGATAGGTGAAGTCTACTTTAACGCGAGCGAAGTCTTGCGCAAAAGCTGGTCTATTATAAAGAGCAGTAGGCATGAATATGACATTAAAAATGCTTGTGAGTCAATCTGTATGATTAAAGTCAAAACGGTTTAACCGATTTTTATGAAATGTTGTATATTACAGGAAATAACCCATACTATAGTTGTATGTAACAGGCAAAGATGTTTTTTATTGTAATTTCTTAATTAATAAATTTAAATGACTCAACAGATTTTAAATATTCTCTCCTATAGAAAACTTCATTACCAGGGTGTAACATGGACTATATTTTATTTTTAAAATCTATAGTAATGCGAGCGAAGTCACAAGCAAAAGCCAGTTAATATTTTAACTAATCACAAAACATTACAATAAATTAGGTATGAAAAACAATATCTACATAAAATACGTGCATAACCGCGAGTACAGCTAGTTTCATATAAAATGAATACACTACAACATGTAAACACAACTGGAATTCATGTCGAAAGATTGATAACATGTAGGTATTATTTTCTAATGGTGTAGGCCAAGAACAGGGTCGAGAGAGAAGTATGTAATGTAATGTAATGTAATAAATAATGTGAATTAAACTTGTCAACACATAATATATATTTGTCAAAACATTTTTGGCAGAAACCTGTTCGAGTGATGCCAAGATGTTCCATGGCCTAGTAATGCTATTACATTAGTGCCTGTCCTGATGTGCATTTAGAAAGGATAGGGCGCATTAGTGCTAATATATTTGTCTGAATGTAAATATTCCTAAAAATAGTTAAATAAGTAGTACCATTTATCTATATTAGTCGACTTGTGATCCAAGGCTTGTGTTAAAATTTCAATTTAAAATCGTAATCTTTGATGTGTGTAATATTTTTTTAAGAAGTAGTCTATTGCTATTTATAGCTAGCCGCATTTATCACACTGGAGTGAAATAGAGACGGAGTAAAACTGTACGTCATAAGTATAACATATAGCTTGAATTTTTGGCGGGATTCAAATTAATATTCATAATCTTGTGTTATTTGGTTATATATTTTGTGATATTAGTGGTGTTCTACGTACTATAGTTTGGTTATTGTGCACAAGTGCAATCTGACTTGCCACAAAAACTCCCTGGAAAATTCTAACAGGACGGCCACCATCTTGTTAGTTAATTGAAATAATCGCAAGATTTTTTTTAATACCATTAACTATTTGACAATGGCAGTAATAATGTACTAGAAAATTGATTACCAAAAATAAATTAAATAAATAGTATGGACTTATTAGTTTTAAATTTATTGTATGTTTTTAGAAATGCCTTTATTATCTAATTCTGTTTAAATTTTTCGTTTGTTACACATGAAAAGATAATTTAACAAGTGGGACGTCTCCTTTACCGTGCATCATTTTGTTAACTATGAGGAATGTTCACAGGCATGTTACTGTCCATTAACCGTACTGACAACTTCTCCTACTCTTTTGTCGCCACTTCTTTTATATCACCTGACATTACTTTGAAATTACATTAAGTCAATAATCCAAAGCTTTAGTGTATTTGCTAGGTACTAGTGGAAATAATTACATATTTCCTATATGTGAAGCACTTTAAAGAAATGTGATATGGTAATTTCTAACGCACGCATGGCTACAATAACATGCCGCTAAGCACCTATCGAGTTGTCCCTGCAGGAGCTGCTGAGTATCAGTCTTTCTAGGCTTAGTGTATTATTGTCATTAAACCTAAGATAATGCTCAAACGATAATTATGTACAAAGAAAATTAAGCATGATTTTTCCTTTCTTACTCCGTATTGGTACACGATGTTTTTCTTCACTGTGAGCCGACAAGAGCGAATAAGATATACCGTCCATTAACCGTACTGACAACTTCTCTTACTCATTTGTCGCCACATCTTTTATATCTCCTTAACTGACATTACTTTGAAATTACATTAAGTCAATAATCCAAACCTTTAGTGTAGTTGCCAGGTACTAGTGGAAATAATTACATATTTCCTATAATATGTGTAGCACTTTAAAGAAATGTCATATGGTAATTTCTAAAGCACGCATGGCTACAATAACATGTCGCCAAGCACCTTACTCCGTCTTGGTTGGTTTTTCTTCACTGTGAGCCGACTCTGTTATACCGACAAGAACGAATAAGATAGGATATTTCAATGTATCGTGGTATTCGTTAAAAAATCTTTGACTCATGAGATACCATTTGCTTCGTTAAAATTTGTTAGAATAACTTTTATTAAATTAAAAATGAATCTTAAACGAATGAACGTATTTACCCCAAACAGTATCCCGGAAAAGGGACGTTTAAAAACGTAACTTTTCCAATAACCATTAACATTGATAAGGGTCTAATTGTCAATTAATTAAATATTAAAACAGTGGGTAATCTGCCCTGAGCAGTTTCCCTTCGAATACCGTCGTTCACCTTCTGTTAAGTCTTGGTACAGTTTAAAAGTGACTAGCGATTTTAGTTTAGCAAATTAATACAGATAATTAATAATCGGATATTAACATAATTACATCAGCGTAAGAAGCCCATTGCGGAGCCACGAGCCTCTTTCCGAAGGAAGGGTATGGGCATAATCAACACGTCAGCCCATCACGTATTGGCGACTTCAAACTCGAAGAAAGCAACAGTTCTATATATTTCCACATACTTGGTTCTACAAGAGCATGTCACAGGTTTAATTATCCTCACGATGTTTTCCTTCACCGTCAGCCGATATTGTTCTCAATATAAAATAATGAGTATCCGAACTACAAAAAATTAATTTGTACAAACCACTTGACCGTAAGAATCTTTTAGGAACTTATAATTGAATTATATAATACAGATAAGGTTCTGTTCTTACTGGATCGGTAGCACCATACACATTATGACAGACCCGTTATTGTAGTTATATGTGTATATCGCACTGGCCATAGGCTTGCAGTGTGACATCACAAAAATACAAATTATTAACCTGATTAAGTTTCTTGCCATCGCTTTTTAGGGCAGGACAATTTTTCGTTCAGGTGATAATGTTTTGACGTTAACACTTTTTAGCGACTTTTAAACCCTATTAAAACATGAATTTATCACAGCCAGACAATTTGGTTATTGATAATAATGTGCCCAATGATATTCTTTATAAATAAAATAATTATTTTCAAACCATTTTTTTTTCATTGCAAAGAACATATTTCATTTTATTGACCATTATGATTTCACCGTAAACAATGAAAAACAACGATAAACGTAGACATATGACTTGGGACTGACACCATCTTGAATACATGCGTCTATAACAGGCGTGTACTACTTCAGTAGTCACTTTATTAAGCTTTAAACTAGCTTGACCTTTCTCACTGGAGGCACTATGGAAGGTGAATATAAATAAAACCCGACTGTGGGTACTTGCAGAAATCAGTGATTTATTAGTGAACACAAATGACTATATCTAAAGAAAACATTTATCGATAGCAAGTTCAGAAACGTGACAGCGCCATCTCTGAACGACAATACACATTATTATAAAATTACTTTTTTTTTCGAACTGACTACGCTATTGACCAAGCAAGTTCTTAACAACTTCACCGGACTACTACGACTTAACAAGGCGCTTCCTCAATTATCGCTATCTTTATCATACAGCCAGTATTGCGCTAAACTATAGCTAAGTTACTCTATACATATTATTTTTAATTTACCCTCTTTTATTTCTAAATAAAATAATATCAAAATGGCAGCTATCTTAACATGGTTTGAACAATTTTTTTTTATTTACAAAAAATTGCATCGGGCATATTATTGTAAATAGCAAAAATGTCTGGCAATAATAATTTCATGTTTTAATAGCGTTTCAAAGTTAGTGAAAAACAAAACATTCTAAAATTATATAAAAATCAAAATGTTTGCCTGTAAAGGAGCGATATGCACTAATTAACGCAACGTTTACCGGCAGCCAGGTAGAAACACAATAAACTGGTGATAACCAATGTGATGCGGACGAAGTTGCACGGGTTAGCTAGTATTAAATAAAATTACTTTTGTATTGATATTTAGTGGAAAATATTGAGCGATTCTTATAGAATTGTGCACACTTATAGTAAATGTCATCCCTCAATTAATATGGTAAGTACAAAAATGAGCAATAAACATTAAAAAAGTCTTAAATAAAACGACTAATACCATTATATTTATTCACTAACGTTTTCCAATAAGCTTAGCATACGAGAATTGTATGTCAATCTGAAATTGATAGATTATAATCATACAAATAGATATTAGAATAGAATAAATAAATAAAATCATGAAATATAATGAAAGATAATGTTAAGAAATAAAATTAATTACTGCGTAATAAAAAATTGCACTTAGTTTAACAGAAGCAATGGTTATAGTCAAATGATAAATAAAAAGCCTCTAAGTTCTCGTAACTTACGCCGACTGATAAGACGCGTGCGCCATTTCTGTTATTCCTGTAATGGACACTTTAGCGTAATTTTCTCGTTCAAAAGGAATAACCTGATCCTAATGTAGTTAGTAGCTACTTAATTACTAGACAAAGCACTTACGTTTGTAGTTAAAATATTTAGGAATTTCCATTACATATACTACAGATTCGCTAGTTTTCGCTGATATTAAAATGTATATATGAATTAATATGTAATAACAGATTCTTCGTATACTTTTATATTGCGACTAACACATATCCATGTCATAAAAAATCTGCTACGACCGCTACCTGAGAAATATGATTTAATTGATGGTTTACTCATTTCTTAGACATTCAGAAGAGATGTTTGTCAAAACCTTAACCAAATAGTAATATAGTGAATCAAACCTATGATCTTATTAACCTATTGTATATATTATGAATCTATGATGATCACTTGAATAAAACTTCCTGTCTAGTAAACGGCGAAATTTATAAATCGCTTACGAAAAGAAAATAGCAATGTGTAATAAAGAACATTTGCTATTTTTAATTATACACTATTTTTTTAAACTATACAAAAGTTTTCAACTCAAGCCGATAAAGAAAAGTCGTGAACTACAAAGTTCAAACGACGACTATTTTGAGAATAATAAATTTTTAAGAAATAGTTATTTAAAATTCCTCTTTACTTGTTCTAGGTGGCCGGTGTGGTGGGACGCGCCGATGTATTGGCTTGCTTGTTCTTCCTCTCTTCCGTTCTTTTGTATCATGGGTAAGTTCAATATTCAAAAACTAACAAAAAATTATCTGTAACCTATAGTTACGTCTGCTTTGGCTAATATAATTTATCTATCGAAAATTATGATCATTTTGGTTACTAGTAACTTTATTAGATCTATAGATATAAGGAGTATTCGTAGTGTTTAGCCAAGGAAACGTATGCAGAAACAACCGCTCACGTCTCTAATATTTCTGAAATCAAATCAAATCAAAAATACTTTATTCAGTTTAGGCCCTAATAAGGCACTTATGAACGTCAAAGACTACTACCGGTTCGGAAAACAACACAGTCATCGAGAAGAACCGGCAAGAAACTCGATCGGGTACATTTTTTAAACATATATTTCCAATACATTATACAATGCTTTTAGTGGATGCACAGAGAGGAGTCAATTCCAGACATCACTATCATTCACATACTGATCCACTCTATAATATCCTTTTGAAACTAAAACCCGTTTGACATGGCGCTTAAATTTACAGTCCGGCAAATCGATAACATGCTTTGGGACTTTATTGTAGAACCTAACACTATTACCTAAAAAACTATTACTGGTTTTGCTAAGTCTGAAACACGGGACCACCAGTTTATTACAGTTTCTACTATTTAGATTATGCCGGTCTTTTACTAAATTCAGTTTTTCAAAGTTTTGCTAACCGAAGATATTTTGGCGTTTGGTTGGTCTCGAGGGTCCGTGTCGATTGTGGAGCGAAATAAAATACAGAAGGTTCTACTGACTCTCCTTTATATTGATGTGATTGTAGCACACTGTACAAAATGTAATAATATAATATTATATGTTGTCTTACGCTAAGGTCCTACGCGTCCCGGGTGATAATGACAGATCTGGGCAGCGCGTAGGTTTTTCACATTTTTAGGCACCCGGCTACAGGTCTTTTGGGTGCCTTATCGCCAGCAACGTTGCCGGTCTTATATGCTAAATTTATTACAATAAAATATTTAGGTATATAGGTATAATTGATATTACAATAAAATATTTAGGTATGCTATTAATAAAGGGCGGAACGCCACAATATCGAACTGAACCGCCGTGTCGTGACAATTCTTTATTTAGTAGTCGTTCTAATTTTTAGGGTTATATTGCCTTTAAAACTGTACTAATCCCATGTACCTATATAAATTGCACATTAACTGAAACTGACATAATATTCTGTTAATAGCACATGATTAAAATAAAAGATCGCGAACAGCCGGTAGGTACTTTTGTTGTAAAATTCTTAAATAGTATAATTTATTGAACATCTTTTATGAAATAGTGTAAATAAAACAAAATGTCTGACCCATTATCGGACTAAATGAAATAAGTTTTATTTTATCCTAGTATGTTTGTATATTTGCATTTTTGTGAAAAACAACACGAACAACTTTTATGATTAATTTACTGGGAGTAATCTATATACCTGTTTATAGGTAAGTATATATTTAAATTTGTTTACATTTATTTATTTTTATTTATGTTTTATTTATTTAATATTAATAAATTTATGTATTTGATATTTAGACAAGAGCTTTATGTGAATCATTTATATTTGTTTTTTACATTTAGAATAACTAGAACAAATACCTTGTGGCAATAAGGTCGCCAGTCTATAAACCAAACAATGCAATAAATCACTACATATTATAAAAGAAAGTCCTCTGCCACTTCTGTTTATCTGTTCGTGATAAACTCAAAAACTACTGAACGGATTTTCATGCGGTTTTCACCAATAGATAAAGTAATTCATGAGGAAGATTTAGTAAACTGTCAAGTTTGTTTTGAAATTATTAGGGTGGGATAACGTCCGCCGGGCCGCTAGTTACTAATATATTGGATTTATATATATATGAATATATAAGCAATAGAGCTATATATATATATATATATATATATATATTAATAATTACGCTTAATGTTGATATCGGTTTGTTTTTTACGGCTATTAATGTTTAAGTAAATATTTTACTACAAAAAGTTTACAATATAATTATTGTCCAACGAACAATCCCTCTCATAACTGGCTTAAAGTTCACAAAGCTGGAGTGCCCTCGAACAATGTTCTCGAGCTATGAAACAAAAAAAAACAAGGACGCGGGCGAACAACAACTTCGTAACTTCGAAGTCCGTTGTCATGCGTTCTGCGGCAGACAGCTGGAACAATAAGTTACGAACAATCCTTGAAAACAACGAGGGATCAGTGGTAACTTACTAGCAAATCACATCGAAGGGCATGATTCGTGTACCCCCGTTTAAGGAAAATAACGTAAAAACAACAATATGATATGCTTTTATTAACGAAGCTCCTTTTACACGGCTTGTTGTAGAAGTTGACGGGTAGAAATTGTCACCTAAGAAAAAATGCGTTATGCCACCTCCATGCTAGTTTTGCTTTCTCTCTCTGTCCGTTCTACTGTATATGATTGTTTGTGCATTTCTGCGAATATTGAAATACGAGCAGGCCAGCCTCGTGCACTGCTGATTATAAAGTCTCAATATCTAGTGAACTCGTCGAAATGTCAATAAATCGTGTTTATTTCTGTTTTACTCATTATAGTTATTTTAAATATAATCTATATCTAACATATAATCTTAACTCTATAATCTTATACCTAACTTTGAATAAATGAATATTTTACTTAAAATACTAAACGAAACTACGAGTGGCTTAGCGCAGTCTATACAAGAGTGCCTAAACGTTCGTTGCACACCACAGCTCGAAACCGATTAGCACTTTAATTATTTGGGGGTCAATTTCGCTCCCACGCACCAGATTAGGCCCTCTTCGTCAGCGGCTCAAGCCTAGGTCCATTCCCTCGGTGTGGAGCCTTCGAGTGCGCTGTTTGCGCGATACAGTGACACAAAATCTTACATCACTGAGACAACATTACACGTGCCACTTCCACACACGTGCATGCATACACACTTACACATACAAGTGGAAGAGTTTTTTTTATTTCCCTTATCGCTGGACGCCCTGACCCTCCTAAAACAGGTCTCCATGGAGGCGACCTCGCAGGGCGAAAGAATATTGGATGTGTCCTTGGACATCGCCAACGCCTTCAACAGTCTGCCGCATGATGTCATATGGGAGGCGCTACGCTTTTTCGGAGTGCCCCGTATCTGTGGTGGCTGTTGGAGGCGTACCTTGAAGATAGGGAGGTCGCCTACGTGGATGGCGACGGGCGGAAGATCCGCCGGGCAACGAGGAGAGGGGTTCCACAGAGGTCGGCATTGGGGCAGCTCCTTTGGAATATGGGCTACGACTGGGTGCTCCGCGGCGCGCTCCCATATCGCGCGCGCCTCATCTGCTACGCGAACGACACCCTAGTTGTAGCCCGGGGGGAGGAATTGGGGGAATTGTTGCGCCTGGCCGCGAGGCTACATACCTCGTGGTCGGACGCATAAGGAGGTTGAGCCTCAGGGTGGCCCTCGATTCCACGGGCCTCGGCGAGGGCCACTGCCTGGGGCCCACAAAATGGTGGAGGGCGCCCGGATCAGGGTGGGGACCCAGATGAAGTACCTGGGCCTCACCCTGAACGGGCGCTGGCGTTTCGAGCCCTATTTTGCGGGGCTCGGACCGCGAATTGCTGGGGGGGTGGCGGCGCTCGGCCGGTTGCTCCCCAATATAGGGGGCGAATACCGGGTGCCGCCGACTCTACATGGGAGTCGTGAGGGCAATGGCTGCCTACGGGGTACCGGTGTTGGCCGACGCCCTTGGTGCCGCCAACGTATGTACGCTCCGTAATGCGCAGCGTGTGTGTCGTGCACCCTTGAGCTATTTGTCAAATAAAATCGGCTGAGTGCCTTAAGCGCTCGCCTTAGTAGTCCGGTGAAGCTGTTAAGACATTGCTAGGTCAATAGCGTAGTCAGTTCGAAAAAAAAACTAAACGAAACTTGATTTGATTGCTTACTTTATGTTATGCGCATGAAAAATAATAATAATAAAAATGTGCATATTTCACACACAGAGAGAGAAAGAAAGAGCCGCATAATTTATAAATATAAACTATTCAAGTAACACACACTTGTCGTGTAAAATGTTTCGTGAAAATTGATTAAACCGTTTTCTAGTAAAATCGACAGTGAAACAAATAAGAATCATGTTATAATCATTTTCGTAAACGACGTCTTTTAGGTATCTATCAGAAGATTTGGATAAAAAAATTACATATACAGACAAAACTACGGATTTATTCATTTAGATTCACGTAGGTTTAAATGGCTAAACTAGATATATTATAGATATAGTAACGAGTACATAATGCTATTACAAGTTTCTTGTGATCAATTCAATTAACTAATAAGGTGGCCGTCTTATTAGAACTCTCCTGATAGTTCTTGTGGCAAGTCAAAATCCATGCCCCGTAGTATTGTTTCCAACCCACTTCGCTTGAGCACAATAACCAAACTATATTACGTAAAACCCCACCAATATTACAAAATATAGAGCTAAATGACAAAAGAATAAAATAGAATATAAAAGAAAACCACCATATGATAACCAAGATCCCGTCAACAACTCGCTAATAAATATATTGCCATTTAATTACACGGCTGGCTTTATTCTAGTATAATTTCACTAAGAAATCATATATCATCTCATGGAATGAAGCACAAGATATTGTTTATAAATTATTTGCAAAGTTTAATTGACACCGAGTAAACTGGTCGAGTAACGTCTAGTATACAATAAATCAAGCGAACACTCTGTGTAAAATATCGGTTAATAAAGATACAGTTTCAAAACAGTCGGTAAACTTGACGGGATTTATTACACGAATAAATTGTAAAAGCAATTAATTAACAGAAGTCTAGACCGGAATTAGGAATAGACTGAATATAATTATATATATTATATAATAAATCCAATTATATTTAAACTCGTTTCCTAACATTCAAACGGTTAATTTTTATAACAGTTGTTATAAAATTTACATCGTTTTCGTATATTTGGATAATTTAACTGCTTCACTACTATTATGAGTTTATAAACCTTATATAGACCATCAGTGTATTTCACACTATGAGTATTGTTTACAAAAGAAGGTGTCAGTTTGTAACACACAAATGTGGCTGGTTTCTCTCTTTTTTATAAATTGTTTTCTTTTGTCATAGATATATTCTGAATATACCAATATGTCGGGAAAAAGAGATAGATAGCTATGATTTGATACGAGTTATCTATTTTACACTATGAGTGTTATTGTGTAGAGAATAAGGTGTCAGTTTGTAACACACAAATGTGGCTGGTTTCTCTCTTTTTTATAAATTGTTTTCTTTTGTCATAGATATATTCTGAATATACCAATATGTCGGGAAAAAGCGATAGATAGCTATGATTTGATACGAGTTATCTATTTTACACTATGAGTGTTATTGTGTAGAGAATAAGGTGTCAGTTTGTAACACACAAATGTGGCTGATTTCTGTATTTTTTTAATAAATTGTGTTTTTTTGTTATAGATACATTTTGTATATATTAATATTTCAGGAAAAGGCTATTTGATACGAGTAATTTAAGATCATTTAAGGAACCCGTCAAGTCCGAATGATCGAAAGGAGATATGCGAAAATTTACGCAAAGTACTGTAATTTCTCCTAATTAAATTTGGGGCTATCCTAAGAGACATGTTCAAAAGTTTGCACAGACGTGCTATTGCAAGGATAGGTGTAATCACTGGTGATTTTAAAACGATTAATTTACAAAATCTATCTCCAGTTAATTCAGAGATTCAATTCATAAGTCTTTTTTATAAATTGTTTTCTTTTGTCATAGATATATTCTGAATATACCAATATGTCGGGAAAAAGAGATAGATAGCTATGATTTGATACGAGTTATCTATTTTACACTATGAGTGTTATTGTGTAGAGAATAAGGTGTCAGTTTGTAACACACAAATGTGGCTGGTTTCTCTCTTTTTTATAAATTGTTTTCTTTTGTCATAGATATATTCTGAATATACCAATATGTCGGGAAAAAGAGATAGATATCTATGATTTGATACGAGTTATCTATTTTACACTATGAGTGTTATTATGTAGAGAAGACGGTGTCAGTTTGTAACACACAAATGCCACATTTCTGTCTTTTTTTAATAAATTGTGTCATTGGCTGCAATACAGTCCTTTAAATGTTGAGGCCAGTTATCACGCACTCTTACCATGGGAAAATTCTTCATTGCCAAACGTACGCATTCTTTTAGGGACTCCAAATTATCCTGGCGTTTAGAGCAAACCGTACTTTCTAAAAGTGACCATAAATCGTAAATAACCATAAACCATAAATCCAGCGGATTAAGACCGGGACTAGACGACGTTCAGTCTTCAGCTCTGATGAAGTCCGAAACGTTCGTTTCCAACCAAGACTGCGTAAACCGAGCTTTATGACCCGGCGCCGAGTCTTGCTGGAAGGACCATTCTTGGTTATTGAACATGGTGTTGTTAAGGGGCTTCGCTAACTTCTCAAGAATGGTATCTTGATACACTTGTGCCGATATTTTGATACCTTTCTCACCAAAGTAAGGCTTAGTCACTCCTTCATAGCACACACCACACCAAACCATTACTTAAGTCGGATAGTGCCCACGTTGCACTATGTCGACTAATTGGGAAGCTTCCTTAGAGTTAGAGCATAAATACGGTCATTTTGTTTGTTAATAATTTTACTCAATTATAAAAAAATTCTCATCCGTAAACAAATTTTTTCTGTGTCCTTTCTTTACGTACCGCTTCAGTAGTTATTTCGATTTTACCACCCTATTCTTTTTTAAATTAGCGGTTAAGAAATGACCGGTATGTCTCTTATAGGCTGCAAGTCCTAAGTCATCATTTAAAATACGTGACATGGTTCTAGGTGCTATCTTCATCTCCCGAGATAAAATCTTTTGCTTTCGGACAGGATTTCTTTGATTTTTTCCCTTACTGCTTTGACCACCTTTTTCATACGAACACTACGTGGATGGCCAGATCTTTTTCTGTCACAAACAGAGGTCTTATTGTACCTATTAATAGGCGGTACACAAATATTTTACTAATACCAAGCGTATGGACAGTTTTAAATATTGTATTTGGCTCCATACCTACTTTATGTAATGCAATCACAGCGATTCGGTTCTCTTTATCAACCACTCCATTTTAATATCGCAAAACATTGTACAATGTATAAGCGCCACAATGAGAAAACTCAATGAATAATCATATAAAAATGACAGATTCCAAATTCAAATGTAATATTTGGTTTATTGAAGTTATACTTCTTTTGGCGCGTTAGGGAAAAATGATGAGAGTAAATTTTTACGATGCGCGCACACACCGTCACGAAAAACCGGCACCCTGAAGTTAGCTATAGTCAACATTTTGTTTCTTTGTATTAAAACTTTCAATGTATCAAATACCTTTTTTATTATTAGAGTCGTTTTTTCCACAAACTTATATTAATAAGGCGAAAGATAAAATTTTTGAAAAGATTTTTATCTTGTTACGCCAGAGAAGTATAACTTCTGACGCGTGTACATAAGAACACACACACTTTTTTTTAAATTATAACAGTCTTTATGGCCTGACTAAGTATCTTTGCTCATATTGCGCAGCGTTGATCTAATTTATTTAATGTTATTACAGCTTATTAGTGAATAAATAAAACCGAGTTATCTTAAAATACCTAACAGATGTGAAACATCAAAAGTGATTGTTACTAAGCTATTGTTTCAAAGCAGTACAATAAGACATTTACTATATAATAAACTTAGAAATGAATTAAATTACACAATGACAGCTAGATAATATCTTAATATAACTGTTATAAATTGTTGTCAATTATATTGCTGTTGAGTAATGATAGGATAATAAAATGAATATTCATTATTCCTATTGTAATTTTAAGTGCTAGCAACTTACGACTGAACTAATTTTCTCATCTATTAGCTATTGCATATTGCTTTATTGTTTGCTTGTTGCCACAAAATCGATCAACTGTTGTTATTGATAATAATAATAACGGACTACGGATAAAAAACTAAAGAATAATGATGTATTCAATAATTGGTTATATAATTCCTGAAAATTATGTGTTACATTATACGTTGTGCTCGTAACTCGTGACCTAAGCAGTTCGAGCGGTGGAATATCAATCTGATATCCGCAGCTTCGAAACCTGAACCTGAGAGATGTTCTTATAGTACCACAGGGTGGCTGTGTGGAAAAATATAGAAATGTGAATTTCTCAGACTTTATAATCGCCAATACGTCGTAAGCTGACGTGGTGATTATGCCCATAGCTTTATTCGGAAAAAAATCGATGCCTCTGCAGGTTCATAATGGCAGGTTAATAATAATTATTTGTTGTTGTAAACTCAGATAGTTGGATGGTGTTTATTATAACCTAAAAGCGATCGGTGTAATAGGGTTGGAGAATGAAGACGGATAATAGATCGATTTATTGAAAACGAACGCTTTGTTATGCTATTTTGATGCATCTTTTTAAGAACCATTTATTTAAAAAAAATATTATATTGATATGTAACTTATTTTAAGTATACTAATGAATTAACTTGAATGTCAACAGACCTTCTTCGGCAGTGAAATGGCGATGGAAAAGCGATGTAGCTTGCGCTAGGATCATAAAGGTTTTCGCAGCTTTAGGATTTCTGATTGGAGTGAGATTAGCATTACTCCACGGATCTTTACCAGCGTTCTCGCCTCAAGATAATCCTCCAGCTTTTCATCCATCGTTTGCTGTCAGGTGCGCTTAATTTACAAACTAATCCAATTTTAAATAAAAGATTTCTAGTAAATTCCTTGTTTATAATTAAATCCACATGTATAGTAAATTTTCTTATGGTGTCTATATCATGTATAGCGATAGATCATCTTTCAAATGTCACTATTGTTTTCTATCTGCATTCGAAAAAGTGTCTAGTAATTGACCGAACTTTAATAGTATGTTCAATTAGATACTAAAATTTAAAAATATTGTACAGAAGAAAATTAATACTTATAATTTAAATTTTAAGAGAGGCTACGAATAGTTGGTTTGTATACATGTACTTATATACAAGTTCTTTTATAAATAAAAAATGGTATAAAGTCCTCTCTGTGTGGTTTACACAAACTAGAAGTTTAAAATTCCAGAGTAATGACGTTTTGCTACCTGGCCGCATTCAACTGGTGGTTACTTCTCTTCCCGTGGACTCTGAGCCATGATTGGCAGATGGGATCGATCCCATTGGTCTCCACATTCTGGGATATGAGAAACCTCATGACTTGTGCAGCATTCATAACCTTGCTAGCTTTGTCATACAGATGTCTACTTGATTTGGAGGTAATTATGTTTGTACTTGAAGCCGTTGTTCCATTCAATTGCATTTTGTTCACTAATTAATTTTGTTAAGAGAAATATAATTTAATCGATTTTAAAAAAAAAAAAAAAGGAACCCATCAAGTTCGAAAGATCGAAAGGAGATATGCGAAAATTAACGCAAAGAATTAAGTACTGTAATTTCTCCTAATTAAATCTGGGGCTATCCTAAGAGACATGTTCAAAAGTTTGCACAGACGTGCTATTGCAAGGATAGGTGTAATCACTAGTGATTTTAAAACGATTAATTTACAAAATCTATCTCCAGTTAATTCAGAGATTCAATTCATAATCCAATTTCCTTCTGGGACCTTGCTTCAAACGTTGTTTACAAATTCAAATAGATCAGTAGTCGCGTAGATAACGCATCACCTAAAAATCATCTATAGAAGAGTAATTGATACTCATCGTTATACTTTTAGTATTTATTTCATATTTCAGTTCAACTGGCGGTAATCAGGTGTGGTGGAGCATTGCTGCTGGAGCACTCAGTATGCTAGCGAAGGAAACCGGTCTTACTGCTTTACTGTTCACAATCACGCTGGATCTATATAAATCTTGGGGCATTGCCCATAGGTAAGAAGTTATTAATTTTATATACCTAGTCTTGCCATAAATAATTAAACAAAGAAAAAAAATATATATTGCAAATAACATTTATTACTTTTACAGTGTGTTAGTTTAATACATAAATATAAAACAATTTAAAATATAAAAAGCTTATTCGAAGTGGTCTTCATTGGCTGCAATACAGTCCTTTAAATGTTGAGGCCAGTAATACTAAGCGTATGGAGAGTTTTAAATATTTGGCTCCATTTGGCTCCATACCTACTTTGTGTAATGCAATCACAGCAATTCGGTTCTTTTTATCACCCCACTCCATTTTAATATCGCAAAATATTGTACAATGTATTGGTGCCAAAATGAGAATACTCAATGAATAATCAAATAAAAATGACAGATTCCAAATTCAAATGTAATATTTGGTTTATTGAAGTTATACTTCTTTTGGCGCGTTAGGGAAAAATGATGAGAGTAAATTTTTATGATGCGCGCGCACTCCGTCACTAAAAACCGACACCCTGAAGTTAGCTATAGTCAACATTTTGTTTCTTTGTATTCAAACTTTCAATGTATTAAATACCTTTTTTCTATTGTTAGTGTCGTTTTTTCCACAAACTTAGAATAAGGCGAAAGATAAAAATTTTAAAAAGATTTTTATCTTGTTACGCCAGAGAAGTATAACTTCTAACGCGTGTACGTAAGGACACACACACTTTTTTTTTTAATTGTAGCCGTCTTTATGACCAGACTAAGTATCTTTGCTCATATTGTGCATCGTTGATCTAATTTATATAATGTTAGCTTATTAGTGAATAAATGAAACCGAGCTATCTTAAGATACCTATATTTCGCATCAAACTTTTTAACCGCTCTGAAGAAGATGCGCAGAACACAAATTTAGGTATCAGAGGGACGTAGTGAGGTAAAAGGGGAATAAGCTCCCCTCATTTTACCCACGTTGACACATGTGTCCTGTCATTACTAGTTGCAGTACACGAGCATTCAGAATAGTTTTATTTTTTTTTGTTGCTGTTAATTACATGTTATTGATATTTTCGTTATTTTCTTTTTCTTATCTATATTAATTATATTTATTATGTGTTTACAACACAACACAATCGAAGTCGTATCTTTATTCTACAAAATCTTTTGAAAGTAGCAACGTGGTCGTTGTACTGCCACATTCTTATTATTTAATGTAATATGCAAATATCTACTTGAATCATAATTGATTAAAAACGTAATATTTTGTACCAATAATATCGAGACAAAGATGAATAAATGTCAATAAATAAATTCCTATAATAATATTTTGAATTTGTTTTGTATTCACTTCTTGGTTGTACTGTGCGGAAAGCCGAATTCAACGCTATATTCAGAGCGGCCAAAACATTTGATGCGGACTATAACAGATGTGAAATATCAAAAGTGATTGTTACTATTAGACTTTCAAATCGGTACAATAAGACATTTACTATATAATAAAATTTAGAAATGAATCAAATCACACAATAACAGCTAGATAATATCTTAATATAGATGTTATAAATTGTTGTCAATTATATTGCTGTTGAGTAATGATAGTATAATAAAATGAATATTCATTATTCCTATAGTAATTTTAAACGCTAGCAACTTACGACTGAACTAATTTTCTCATCTATTAGCTATTGCATATTGCTTTATTGTTTGCTTGTTGCCATAAAATCGATCAACCGTTGTTATTGACAATAATAATAACGGACTACGGATAAAAAACTAAAGAATAATGATATATTCAATAATTGGTTATATAATTCCTGGAAATTATGTGTTACATTATCCGTTGTGGTCGTAACTCATGACCTACGTACTTCGAGCGGTGGAATATCAATCTGATATCCGCAGCTTCGAAACCTGAACCTGAGAGATGTTCTTATAGTACCACAGGGTGGCTGTGTGGAAAAATATAGAAATGTGAATTTCTCAGACTTTATAATCGCCAATACGTCGTAAGCTGGCGTGGTGATTATGCCCATAGCTTTATTCGGAAAAAAATCGATGCCTCTGCAGGTTCATAATGGCAGGTTAATAATAATTATTTGTTGTTGTAAACTCAGATAGTTGGATGGTGTTTATTATAACCTAAAAGCGATCGGTGTAATAGGGTTGGAGAATGAAGACGGATAATAGATCGATTTGTTGAAAACGAACGCTTTGTTATGCTATTTTGATGCATCTTTTTAAGAACCATTTATTTAAAAAAAATATTATATTGATATGTAACTTATTTTAAGTATACTAATGAATTAACTTGAATGTCAACAGACCTTCTTCGGCAGTGAAATGGCGATGGAAAAGCGATGTAGCTTGCGCTAGGATCATAAAGGTTTTCGCAGCTTTAGGATTTCTGATTGGAGTGAGATTAGCATTACTCCACGGATCTTTACCAGCGTTCTCGCCTCAAGATAATCCTCCAGCTTTTCATCCATCGTTTACTGTGAGGTGCGCTTAATTTACAAACGAATCCCAGTTTAAATAAAAGATTTCTAGTAAATTGCTTGTTTATAATTAAATCCACATGTATAGTAAATTTTCTTATGGTGTCTATATCATGTATAGCGATAGATCATCTTTCAAATGTCACTATTGTTTTCTATCTGCATTCGAAAAAGTGTCTAGTAATTGACCGAACTTTAATAGTATGTTCAATTAGATACTAAAATTTAAAAATATTGTACAGAAGAAAATTAATACTTATAATTTAAATTTTAAGAGAGGCTACGAATAGTTGGTTTGTATACATGTACTTATATACAAGTTCTTTTATAAATAAAAAATGGTATAAAGTCCTCTCTGTGTGGTTTACACAAACTAGAAGTTTAAAATTCCAGAGTAATGACGTTTTGCTACCTGGCCGCATTCAACTGGTGGTTACTTCTCTTCCCGTGGACTCTGAGCCATGATTGGCAGATGGGATCGATCCCATTGGTCTCCACATTCTGGGATATGAGAAACCTCATGACTTGTGCAGCATTCATAACCTTGCTAGCTTTGTCATACAGATGTCTACTTGATTTGGAGGTAATTATGTTTGTACTTGAAGCCGTTGTTCCATGCAATTGCATTTTGTTCACTAATTAATTTTGTTAAGAGAAATATAATTTAATCGATTTGTCTTAATCCAACCTTTTATTATATTGATACAGCAGTGCATGATTAGTTTTATTGAGAAAAGGTCATATAAATTATCATATTTTTCTATTGATTTTAGCTACAACGTCATACGAGTGCTGTCGTCGGTTTAATGCTACTAGTAATACCTTACCTACCGGCTTCCAATCTGCTTGTAACCGTTGGTTTCGTGGTGGCCGAAAGGGTATTGTACATACCTAGGTAAGGTTTATGTTCGGTTAATATAGCTTATAATAATTATGTTTGGACTGAAATGCACAATAGTTAATAGTTCATGAATTGTAGGAGTGAATAATGTAATTACATTAGTCTAGTTGATTTCATACTTGATATTTTGTAACACAAATACAACAAATTAATTACCTTATAGTATTTCGTTATCATTCAATTTATTTTTATTGTTTTTTTTTTATTTCTTTTTATTATATACTTTTAGGCTATCAACTAACAATTTCAATGATAGCCAAGTCAAAAAAGTCAACTTGGTAAACAAGGAACACCCTAATGTACAATACTAAGATACCAAAAATCTTATGATTCCAGTGTTGGGTCAGTGATCATCACGGCGTATGGCTTCCAATTACTTTGGAGGAGAGGCATTAGCAAGGCAACGCTAGTTACATGCGTTGGAGTTCTAGTAGCGGCAGGAGTAGCTAGAACACATTTGAGGAATAGAGATTGGAGAACAAGAGAAACTCTTTTAAGGTATTGTAACAATTACTTGTACTCTTGCAGAGTTTTTTTTTTTTTTTTTTTTTTTTATGTTATAGGTGGCAAACGAATAGGTGGGTCATCTGTTGTTAAGTGATCACCACCATCCATACACACTAACAACCCCAGAGGAGTCGCAAGTGCGTTGCCATCTTTCGGAGGGAAGGGTTAGGGGAGGGAAAGGGAGAGGGGAGGGGAGATGGGTCTCCGGCACTCTCACTGACCGAACGAAACGCAACAATGCAAGCACTGTTACTTCACGTCAGTTTTCTAATGAGAGGGTGGTACTACCCCGGGCGAGCCGACCCATTCATGCTGAAACCAATAATAGTTTCAGCGTGGCTCTACCACCCTTAAAAGGCTAGCAGTGTAGTCAGTTCAAAAAAAATATTGTTTAATGTGTCTATTCAATCCATCAGTGAATATACATTTATAGGACCATATTTTGATTTGTAATATAAGTGAACCGAAAATAAGGTAGATTCATTATTTGTTTCTAATGATTCATAATATAAGAATACGTTTACATGTAGGTAGTAGTAGTATTTTTGAATATTTTGAATAAAAGCTAATTTGGTAATAATTAATTACTAGTGGGCGTCCAGTGGTCGACATTCGACCATAGTTCATTGATTTTTAAAGGGATAAATATTATAATAATAGTTGTATGTTATAATATCATTGTTGAATGTAGAATGAAAAAGGGTAATTGGAACGTAAGAGTAAAATAATACATACAGTCGAGCATAGCAACCTCCGTCACACCCTTTTTTGAAGTCCTTTTTGACAGATGTCAAAATGTCTTTTTTATTTACATGTGTGTAAAATTGAAGCATTAGTGTGAGTAATGCATATTTTAATTAATTTAATCTACTTCTAATGCATTTTATATAAAATAAATAGCTTTCTGCACTTCTCCTCCATATAAACTTTAACTATGTCAAGTTTCACGTTCATCCGTTCACGCATTTCTCTCAAAAAGGATACAAAGTTTGGGCTTCACGTATTAATATATATGATAATACTTATGTATGACCTAGAAATAAGGTCGGAATCCGGAAATAATGTTTAGCGTTAATGATTAGCGTTAATTTATAACGTGAGAATTATCTGAAGTCATTTAGATGTCTTTTGGTATTTTTGGATGAACATACATTTTGTAATATACCTGCATTATAGTATAAGTAATTTCATTACTGGGTATAAAGATGTAAATGTAAGTCGATGTTGAGATTTGAAGGAATACGCAAGTAAATAAAAAACTATATCATTGTTATAAGAATGTATTTTACTCGTCCTGACCCTTCAGTGTTGATGTAGTTGTTCCAAAGCACAAACAATTTAAATTAATAATGTAATATTATAGGGCGGATTTATCTGTTCTACCACACAATGCGAAGCTGCACTACAATTTCGCTAACTTTTTGAAAGATATCGAGCAACAGGAGTATGCCGTCAAACATTACAAAGAAGCTTTGGCGTGAGTATAATTATGAAATTAGTTTCTGTAGTAATTAAATTTAAATTACGATATGGCCGCAGGATAGAACCCGGCATGTACCAACGATATTCTCGGAATTCGCGTATATTTACTAATTTAAATTTGTAACACTATCGGCTAACGGTGAAGAAAAACATCGTGAGGAAACCTGAACCTGAGAAATGTTCTTGTAGTATTACCATATTTAGGAAAACGAAGAGCTTTTTGTATATACTATAGAAGGCAAACGAACAGGCGGGTCACCTGATGTTATGTGATCACCTCCGTTCATAGACATTAGCAACACCAGTTGAGTCGCAAGTGCGTTGCCAGCCTGTGTTTGGGGGGAAGAGGTGGGGGGAGTGGGAGGGGATGGAAGAAGAGAGGGAAGGGAAGTGGGCCTCCGGCGCTCTCACTGACGGAACGAAACGCAACAATGCAAGCACTGTTACTTCACGTCGATTTTCTGTGAGGGGGTTGATTTCTCAGAGTTTAAAATTACCAATACGTGCCCGTACCCGTGCCTTCCTTCGGGAAGAGACTTATGGCCCTGTAATGGGGCTCTGACAGGCTGATGATGATGATATTTTAAATGTAATTTTTGATATGATGGTTAGTATTATCACTTACAACAGGCTTGATTTCATCCTTTGCCTTGAACGATTTCCACAAGTATGACCTTAAAAATTAAATTCTATAAATATATAAAAATCCAGTGCCATGATGTTTGTCCACGATGAACTCTGAAACAACCCAAACGATCTTTCATGAAACAATGACATTTATAATTTGGTCCAACTTGAGAGATAGGATAATTTATATTTAGATTAATGCCCTCAAGATTTTTAAATTACAAATTAAATGATTGTCAATGTTAGTTATTGGTATTAATGTAAGTTTCACCAATTTTGAAAAGATGGCGCTTTAAATTAGTTTGTTGACAGAAAACTGTAGGACACTCGATCCTCGTCCCCGGTGTCTATAAGACTCATAGATGGCACCACGCTTTAATTTTGAATTTCCTTTTCAATTCCAGTTTATTTTGTGGTGCACGTATTATATTTAATTCAACACGTAATAATTAAGCCACAGCACGGCATGGCCGGCTCAGCTGGTAAAATATATTCCTATAAAGATACAATGTAAATGGAATAAGGTCTACAAGTCGTTCAAATTAGATCATGCTAACTAATACTTTTACCATGAAAAGTTAAAGATGTACGAATAAGTTCGTTATATCTTCATATAAATTTTTAGGTTATGGCCGAGCTACGCGAGCGCTCACAATAACCTCGGCACCTTAGTTCTGGCTTCGGGCAAAGCGGAGCATCATTTCCTACAGGCTTTAAAATATAACCGCGATCACGTCAATGCTCACTACAACCTCGCCAAATTGTATAGGTATTTCATTTTTCCATATTATCACACCTAAATCGAAATACACTTCATCTATTGATACAGTATGTTTGTTGGTATGTATGTTTTTGGCAATCAATGTCCAGATTATTACTGACATTGTCAAGTAGGTAGTAAATATTAGAAGTGTCTTATGATAACATTCATGTTCTGACAAAATGGTGGATCCCTTGTTAGAACCTTCCATGAAGTTTTTGTGGCATCTCTGAATTCTTACCCCGTAGTATTATTTCTCACCCACTTCACTGCCACCGATATTACAAATTATAGTTTTGACTACCGAATTGATTACGCTATTGGCCTAGCAAAGCCTTAACAGCACCTTACTACTCAAAATATACAGTCAAACAACAAAGAAGTATGAACAAAATATAAAAGTCAGACTATAATACCTCCAAAAAAACTTACAGCATGGTTTAAATATGGCTAGAAATTAAGACTTTTTATTAGTGATTGTGATCTTAAATAGAAAATCTCTTTAATTTGTAGTATTAGAAACACAACTCGCTAATTTCGCGCTATTTGTACCTTAAACAATGACAAAATTTAGTCTATATTAAAAGTTAACTATTTTCATTCTAATGAATACAAAATCTTCTATTTTTGTAAGAATAATGACAATTTATATACCATTAACACTTATCAAGGCTGGATATATAATATTTTCTTAAATTATAAAGACAAAATGTATAACAAATCGAACACTTGCAAATTTTCATACATCTAGTGCTGCTTGTCACTAGTTAGTATTTAAATTGAGAACATAATAACGTAAGACATCAATGTTTACAATATCTATAGTACAAATGTTACGAAACACGTTACAAAACGCTAATCTAAGATCTCCAATATTAATTCTAGAAAAAGGAATCGCGTGGCCGAAGCACTGAGGATGCTGGAACGGTGTATCCTCTTAGAACCGAGGTTCGTGCAAGCTTACCTCGAGCTACTGCTCCTGAAGCCGGAAAAAGAGAAGAAATGGGTACTGGACAAGCTCTTGGAGTTAGAACCGCGGAACTGGGAACATTATATATTATATGGGAACTGGTTGAAGGGGAGAGGTTAGTGTATTACACAATAAGAATTAATCAATACTAGCTGTTCCCGCAACTTCGTCCGCGTGAAACCTGATATACAAAACAATGACTAATAAAGTCATCTAAATGTATTAAGTCTAATTACTACATACTTTTCTCTCGTACTTAACTCACGTCAGTCATTAAAAATGATTGAAGTGTATTTTATTATTTATTAAGAGATCTGCAACATTTTTTTACAAAAATAGAAAAAATACAGACACTTTAGATTTACATTTTTATTATATGTATAGATTATTATAACTGAAATATGGTTTTTTTAATAAAAACATTCATATTTAAGCATAGTTTACGTTACAAAAATCGCTAATGTAGTCTGAATGCACAGGATTTAAGTTATTTAATTAAGCATTTTAAAGCAGTTTCAATAAACTTAAAAATATAAGTGAAATCGGTTTGCGATAATAATACAATAACGCAATCCATTTTATCATGGCCTTGCAAGCACTTTCATTTGTGAATATATTTTTAACATGAATTCATTAGTGTTTTATCATTATACAGAATAATGAATACAAACATCCTAAATTACCTTTATGTAATTAGTGATTATATGTACATGTGTACCAATGACACGTCATATACAGTTATTTGACTGTGATGTGTATAGTAATCTGGCGAAATGATTTAAAAATAAGAAAAACCCGATCACTATTGATAAAGGATAAACGACGTGCTAAGAAGCAACCATGTTCTGCGTTAGGTCGATATATCATAATAACAATCAGAGATTTCTGAGTAAACTTAGTATGTATTAATAGAGATCTGCTCCTGTACACGCATCACGCAAAAACTACTACTAGTTGTATTTCTTCTGAAAAAAAAACATATCTTCGTTCATATACAGTTATTATAGTGTTAAGACTAGAATTTTTACAAGCATTCACCGACGTCTGACATGGGCCAATGGATAGACCGGTGAAGTTGTGAAAGCTCATCAGGCGAATAGAGTACTGTCCGTTAAAAAAAAAATTGGCGCAAGCAGTGTAGTGCGCATGCGCCAGAGATAAACATTAAAAATATATCGAGTTTTTTTTCGTTTTTTTTTGCTAACCTAAGATAAACTAACTATTCATACATATGTGAGTTGTTGAAACATATATGTATGTGTACCAAACATACATACCTCAACAACTGTTATATATGTTTTGTATCGGATAATTTTCTAAACTATTTTAGTTAGATAAGGGAAAAAAATAAAACCCTTCCACTTCCATGTGTAAGCATGTGTGCGTGCACGTGTGTGGAGGTGATATGTGTAATGTTGTCGCAGTGATGTAAGATTTTGTGTGAGTGTATCGCGCGAGCAGCGCACTCAAGCGCCCCACGCCGAGGGAACGGACCTAGGCTTGAGCCGCTGCCGATATATCGGTAGAGTTACTATTGATTGGCCTACTACTTACCCCGTTCTGAAACACCATTGGATGTATCGGTTGTTCTTATTATTGGTTATTATTGGCTGTCGGGTTTGGCTGAATACCTTAAAAGTCAACCATCGTCGACATACTGGGCATCCTCGCTCAGACAGATCAAATCTAAAATACTTTATTCAGTTTAGGCCCTAATAAGGCACTTATGAACGCCAAAACTACAACAGTTTGGCTAGTCGTATCTAGTGATAATTCGTAAGTTCAGTGTAGCATTTCTGTCTGTTAGTGTTAAATATTGTTTTCGATGAGAAATCAACGATTCCCAGGTCTAGTGGCAATGTCGTTTGAGTACTACACGCGAGCGATGCGGCTGTCGTTCCGTGTGGAGGCGCGCAGGTCGCCGGGCGCGGTGCACTCGCTGCGGGCGGCGTGTTTACTGCTACGTTCCGTCGGACACTACGCTAGAATCCTTCAATTGATGCTTCGGTAAAATCTACTTTTATTTACATACTAACGTTGTGTTAATCTATTAGCTAAATTTAATTCAGATTTTTATAAAGATAAATTGTATACTGATAGTGAATTAAAATTCAATAAATGTGCAAAAAATCGAAATAAAAACTCTTTTAATCATATTGTGTAATTCACGTGGCAGGAAACCATCTGCTTTATTGAAGCGAATTCAAAAGGTTCGCGTAGTATTATTGCACTACCTTCTGTTAAACTATTTACTGCATGTCTTGCACTTGGCTCGATTCCCTGTGATCAATCTTGTCATACACAAACAAAAAACAAAAACAAACAAATTCGTTCTGGTCATATATTCGTATATAAAGTCAAAAGTGCTTATCCTTACAGAATGTATGAGAAAATGAATTTTCGTCATCGTTTTTTTCTTTGCGAAGTTTATTTAATATCCATATAGTTATTCTGCTATACGGAAAAGAGACACATCCAACAAAACAAGAATCGGTCTACCCGGTCTTGAGTTATAAATGGTATAACTAAACCGACTTTGTTTTATATGTTTGGGGTTTCGAGGTGTGAGGTATATTGTGCGTCAGTGTACCCCAATTGAGTTACTGCTTCAGCTGGCCAATTAAAGTCCTCACCATTCGGTCATTCAATTAAAATATTAATAATTAGTTTGAGTTGTTTTAATTTCAATGTGCCCCGTATCAATAACATTTCGTGCGGGCTAGCGCGCAGTAACTGGTTCGCCGTTCATACATCGCGCTCTCATATAATTATTTGCTTACCATGCACTTACCCTTACATGCCTACATTGTGTCCTTACATATGTATAGATACAAGTATCTTTATTACTCAAACCCTTTACAAAACACTAGCCTTACTAGCCAAACCTAAATTGATGGTGGCCCGTATTAAACTTAACATTTGGAGGAAATGAAATGTTAAGAAAATAAAATTTAAATGAATAAAAACTTTTTAAGACAAAATTTATACCGCCGAAAAAACTGAAAAGCAAAAAATTTAAATCTTTTCTTATTAACCTTAATAACTAAGTTCTAAAACGAATATAAGTGTACCTAAGTAATTTTAGGTTGACGATGGTTGTTCTGCTGCGCCTTTGTACGATACGTGGACGAAAAAATTAGAGGCGATGGTAAAATACGGTTCACTTTAAGAATCTACTTATTTAGTATATGACACATGTACACGGAATAATGATATTGGTAAATATATCTGTAGATGGCACTCGGTGCGAGGCGACGGCCCCCCCGCGCCGCGACGTTTGCTCGTAGCGCGCGCGTGGCGCCTCCGCACCGAGCTCGCGGAGCGCGCTGCTCTCTACGCGCGGCCACGACACCATGCCCTGCCTGTTTGTATCTCACTTCTTATCATAAAAATCAAAAATATTTTATTCAATTTAGGCCACAGTAAGGCGCTTAGGAGCGTCAAAAATACCACCGGTTTGGAAAACAATCCAAGCATCGAGAAGAACCAGCAACAATCTCGACAATCATCTTTTTAACATGTATATACAATACATTACACGTTACAATCGTTTTTAGTAGATGCATAGAGAGGAGTCAATTCCAGATATTACCATCAATCACGTATTGATCCACTCTATAATAGTCTTTTGACCCAAAAACCCGTTTGACATGGCGTTTAAATTTACAGTCCGGCAAATTGGTACTATGCTTTGAGACTTTGTTGTAAAACCTAACATTACTTGTTTTACTGAAACAATAAAAATATCACTACCAAATCATGTTTGATAATCAACATAAGCACCTTCTACCTGTCATGTAATATGCAAATCTCATCAAATATTAGTAATCAAAAATTTGAATCCATAGGGATTCTAAATACTCCCTGAGTCGAGTGTAATATTAATCTTACTCATAAATAGTTTTTTTTGTTAACCACAGCAATAGAAATTCTTTTTCCAAAATTATCTTTCACTTCAGGTTGCCTCAACATGCCTCCACCACAGCAAACTGGAGGTCTCTCACACTCACATGGAGATAAAGCACAGAGAAACGGATTCTCTACACCAGTCTGCTATCCCATCCAGACCAGCATTAGAACAGAGATGGGGTCAACTCCTCGAAAAGCGAAACATTTGTATGAAGCGCCACGAGAAGAGCGTGTCGCTGCCCTCGCAGACGCAGTTTAAGCCAATTCACAACAAATCCGAGACCGGCTTGAGGCGAAAGAATTGTCCTTTACAAAAAAAGGAAGATATCAAAGACCCGCAGAGCTACAGTCCGTTTGCGTCGGACCATTTGATAAAGACTTATTAGTTCATATTTAGACATTATTACTCATGACTTCTTAATAAACCTCTCGGAAGAGTTGTACGTTTATGTTTACTAATTTAAAGAGATACCATCGTTAGAATAAAAACTTTATCTGTAACGTTACAATAATGACATTTGAAACAAAGCTTCGTAACTCTACTTAGGGTAGGAGTTGACAGGTAGAAATCGTCACGTAAGAAAAAAGCGTTATACCCGTCCGTACGACTTTCTTTGTGACTGTCTCTTTCTGTTGTATACGAGTGTGCTTGTATGTACGAGTATCGAAATTAGATCATACGAGCACCGTGCGCTGTCAGTTGTATATCATCAATACGGAATGCGTGAAAATTATATTAAAACTCAATTCTTATTTAGTATTTTTGTATATAATTCATAGATCATTATTTTATATGTAATCATTAGATAGTATAAAACAAAGTACCCTACCAAGTCTGTCTCTCTCTATTCGTGATATACTCAAAAACTACTGAACGCATTTTTATGCGTTCAGTAGTTTATAAAGTGATTCTACGTGAACCTTTTGAATTCGCTTCAATAAAGCAGATGGTTTCCTGCCACGTGAATTACACAATATGATTAAAAGAGTTTTTATTTCGATTTTTTGCACACCTATTGAATTTTAATTCAGTATGAGTATACAATTTATAAAAATCTGAATTAAATTCAGCTAATAGATTAACACAACGTTAGTTTGTAAATAAAAGTGCATTTTACCGAAGCATCAATTGAAGGATTCTAGCGTAGTGTCCGACGGAACGTAGCAGCAAGCACGCTGCCCGCAACGAGTGGACCGCGCCCGGTGACCTGCGCGCCTCCACACGGAACGACAGCCGCATCGCTCGCGTGTAGTACTCAAACGACATTGCCACTAGACCTGGGAATCGTTGATTTCTCATCGAAAACAATATTTAACACTAACAGACAGAAATGCTACACTGAACTTACGAATTATCACTAGATACGACTAGCCAAACTGTTGTAGTTTTGGCGTTCATAAGTGCCTTATTAGGGCCTAAACTGAATAAAGTATTTTTGATTTGATCTGTCTGAGCGAGGATGCCCAGTATCTCGTCGTTGGTTGGCTTTTAAGGCATTCAGCCAAACCCGACAGCCAATAATAACCAATAACAAGAACAACCGATACATCCAATGGTGTTTCAGAACGGGGTAAGTAGTAGGCCAATCAATAGTAACTCTACCGATATATCGGCAGCGGCTCAAGCCTAGGTCCGTTCCCTCGGCGTGGGGCGCTTGAGTGCGCTGCTCGCGCGATACACTCACACAAAATCTTACATCACTGCGACAACATTACATATATCACCTCCACACACGTGCACGCACACATGCTTACACATGGAAGTGGAAGGGTTTTATTTTTTTCCCTTATCTAACTGAAATAGTTTAGAAAACCGATATATCGGTAGAGTTACTATTGATTGGCCTACTACTTACCCCGTTCTGAAACACCATTGGATGTATCGGTTGTTCTTGTTATTGGTTATTATTGGCTGTCGGGTTTGGCTGAATGCCTTAAAAGCCAACCAACGACGAGATACTGGGCATCCTCGCTCAGACAGATCAAATCAAAAATACTTTATTCAGTTTAGGCCCTAATAAGGCACTTATGAACGTCAAAACTACAACAGTTGGGCTAGTCGTATCTAGTGATAATTCGTAAGTTCAGTGTAGCATTTCTGTCTGTTAGTGTTAAATATTGTTTTTGAAGAGAAATCAACGATTCCCAGGTCTAGTGGCAATGTCGTTTGAGTACTACACGCGAGCGATGCGGCTGTCGTTCCGTGTGGAGGCGCGCAGGTCACCGGGCGCGGTCCACTCGTTGCGGGCAGCGTGCTTGCTGCTACGTTCCGTCGGACACTACGCTAGAATCCTTCAATTGATGCTTCGGTAAAATGCACTTTTATTTACAAACTAACGTTGTGTTAATCTATTAGCTGAATTTAATTCAGATTTTTATAAATTGTATACTCATACTGAATTAAAATTCAATAGGTGTGCAAAAAATCGAAATAAAAACTCTTTTAATCATATTGTATAATTCACGTAGCAGGAAAGCATCTGCTTTATTGAAGCGAATTCAAAAGGTTCACGTAGTATTATTGCACTACTTTCTGTTAAACTATTTGCTGCATGTGTTGCACTCGCCTCGATTCCCTGTGATCAATCTTGTCATACACAAACAAAAAAATTCATCGAAATCAGTCGATTTGTTGTCGTCATATATTCGTATTTATAGTCAAAAGTGCCTATCCTTACAGAATATATGAGGAAATTAATTTTCGTCATCGTTTTTTTTCTTCGCGAAGTTTATTTAATATCCCTGTAGTTATTCTGCTATACGGAAATGAGACAAATCCAACAAAACAAAAATCACAAAAATCGGTCTACACAGTCTTGAGTTATAAATGGTATAACTAAACCGAATTTGTTTTATATGTTTGGGGTTTCGAGGTGTGACGTATAGAGTGCGTGAGTGTACCCCAATAGAGTTACTGCTCCAGCTGGCCAATTAAAGTCCTCACCATTCGGTCATTCAATTAAAATATTAATAATTAGTTTGAGTTGTTTTAATTTCAATGTGCCCCGTATCAATAACATTTCGTGCGGGCTAGCGCGCAGTAACTGGTTCGGCGTTCATACATCGCGCTCTCATATAATTATTTGATACCATGCATTTCGCCTTACATGCCTACATTGTGTCCCTACATATCTATAGATACAAATATCTTTATTACTCAAACCCTTTACAAAACACTAGCCTTACTAGCCAAACCTAAATTGATGGGGGCCCGTATTAACTTAACATTTGGAGGAAATTAAATTTTAAGAAAATTACACTTAAGAGAATTAAAACTTTTTAAGAAAAAATTAAACCGCCGAAAAATCTGAAAAGCAAAAATTATAAACCTTTTTTTATTAACCTTAATAACTAAGTTCTTAAACTAATGTAAGTGTACCTAAGTAATTTTAGGTTGACGTTGGTTGTTCTGCTGCGCCTTTGTACGATACATGGACGAAAAAATTTGAGGCGATGGTAAAATACGGTTCACCTTAAGAATCTACTTATTTAGTATATGACACATGTACACGGAATAATGATATTGGTAAATATATCTGTAGATGGCACTCGGTGCGAGGCGACGGCCCCCCCGCGCCGCGACGTTTGCTCGTAGCGCGCGCGTGGCGCCTCCGCACCGAGCTCGCGGAGCGCGCTGCTCTCTACGCGCGGCCACGACACCATGCCCTGCCTGTTTGTATCTCACTTCTTATCATAAAAATCAAAAATATTTTATTCAATTTAGGCCACAGTAAGGCGCTTAGGAGCGTCAAAAATACCACCGGTTTGGAAAACAATCCAAGCATCGAGAAGAACCAGCAACAATCTCGACAATCATCTTTTTAACATGTATATACAATACATTACACGTTACAATCGTTTTTAGTAGATGCATAGAGAGGAGTCAATTCCAGATATTACCATCAATCACGTATTGATCCACTCTATAATAGTCTTTTGACCCAAAAACCCGTTTGACATGGCGTTTAAATTTACAGTCCGGCAAATTGGTACTATGCTTTGAGACTTTGTTGTAAAACCTAACATTACTTGTTTTACTGAAACAATAAAAATATCACTACCAAATCATGTTTGATAATCAACATAAGCACCTTCTACCTGTCATGTAATATGCAAATCTCATCAAATATTAGTAATCAAAAATTTGAATCCATAGGGATTCTAAATACTCCCTGAGTCGAGTGTAATATTAATCTTACTCATAAATAGTTTTTTTTGTTAACCACAGCAATAGAAATTCTTTTTCCAAAATTATCTATTGATCCACTCTATAATAGACTTTTAACCCAAAAACCAGCTTGACATGGGGTTTAAATTTACAGTCCGGCAAATTGGTACTATGCTTTGAAACTTTGTTGTATTACTTGTTTTACTGAGTCTGAAACAATAAAAATATCACTACGAAATCATGTTTGATATTAATAATCAATATTTTTAACACATTAAGCTATTTTCAGGACTATACCATAATAATATAATATAATATAATTTTACCTGTCATGTAATATGCAATCTTATCAAATATTAGTAATGAAAAATTTTAATCCATAGGGATTCGGAATACTCCCTGAGTCGAGTGTAATATTAATCTTACTCAAAAAACTAAACCACAGCAATAGAAATTATTTTTTCAAAATTATGTTTCACTTCAGGTTGCCTCAACATGCCTCCACCACAGCAAACTGGAGGTCTCTCACACTCATATGGAGATAAAGCACAGAGAAACGGATTCTCTACACCAGTCTGCTATCCCATCCAGACCAGCATTAGAACAGAGATGGGGTCAACTCCTCGAAAAGCGAAACATTTGTATGAAGCGCCACGAGAAGAGCGTGTCGCTGCCCTCGCAGACGCAGTTTAAGCCCATTCACAACAAATCCGAGACCGGCTTGAGGCGAAAGAATTGTCCTTTACAAAAAAAGGAAGATATCAAAGACCCGCAGAGCTACAGTCCGTTTGCGTCGGACCATTTGATAAAGACTTATTAGTTCATATTTAGACATTATTACTCATGACTTCTTAATAAACTTGCTACAGTTTTATTATAATATAGAAGAAGATAATTTAAACAGATACCATCGTTAGAATAAAAACTTTATCTGTAACGTTACAATAATGACATTTGAAACAAAGCTTCGTAACTCTACTTAGGGTAGGATTTGACAGGTAGAAATCGTCACGTAAGAAAAAAGCGTTATACTCATCCGTACGACTTTCTTTGTGACTGTCTCTTTCTGTTGTATACGAGTGTGCTTGTATGTACGAGTATCGAAATTGGATCAGACGAGCATCGTGCGCTGTCAGTTGTATATCATCAATACGGAATGCGTGAAAATTATATTAAAACTCAATTCTTATTTAGTATTTTTGTATATAATTCATAGATCATTATTTTATATGTAATCATTAGATATTAAAAACAAAGTACCCTACCAAGTCTGTCTCTCTCTATTCGCGATAAACTCAAAAACTACTGAACGCATTTTATGCGGATTTCACCAGTAATCAAAGTGATTCATCAGAAAGGTGTTCGTATACAATTTGTCACGTATTTTTTTATTATTAGAGCGGGACAAAGTGAGATGGGACCGCTTGTTTAAAAAAAAATTATAGAAATACTTCTTTTTTTTTCGAAATATATATATGTACATGTATATGGATGGATATATATGGATATATATCTAGATATATATATTATCGTTGGTAAATTAGCGACAAGCTAAAATACAGCTATAACGACTGTTCCTAAACTATTTTTCTAGCAGATCAACTCTGACGAGTTTAGTTAAAAATGTATATACCGAATATTGGAACTGGATGCAATTATTCCATAGTTTACTAAGAAGTCATGAATCATTTTCCAGTATTAATTAATACTAATGATAATAAATTAAGTAAGGTGTGCCATAAATATCTAAAAGTGTATATAAACATTATATTTATTTATTACTTCTGTAATCTCTGTACATTTAATTGCTTATGCGGGCAATAAATCTCTAGTATTATTAAAACTCAATTCTTATTTAGTATTTTTGTATATAATTCATAGATCATTATTTTATATGTAATCATTAGATAGTATAAAACAAAGTACCCTACCAAGTCTGTCTCTCTCTATTCGTGATATACTCAAAAACTACTGAACGCATTTTTATGCGTTCAGTAGTTTATAAAGTGATTAATGAGAAAGGTGTTGGTATATAATTTGTCAAGTTTTTTTTATTATTAGGGCGGGACAACGTTAGACGGACCGCTTGTTCTAAAAAAAATATTTATAGAAATACTTTTTTTTTATCGAAATATATATATGTAAATATATATGGATATATATATACGCCGGGACAAAGATGATTATCGTTGGTAAATCAGCTATAAGCAGTCACGACTGTTCCTAAACTATTTTTACTAGCAGATCAACTCTGTTTGACGAGTTTAGTTAAAAATGTATATACCGAATATTGGAACTGGATGCAATTATTCCATAGTTTACTAAGAAGTCATGAATCATTTTCCAGTATTAATTAATACTAATGATAATAAATTAAGTAAGGTGTGCCATAAATATCTAAAAGTGTATATAAACATTATATTTATTTATTACTTCTGTAATCTCTGTACATTTAATTGCTTATGCGGGCAATAAATCTCTAGTATTGTAATTTTATTCACTTTGGATAATATATCATTGATTAATTAAATTTATGAATTGAGCAATTAAAAACAATTGATATTAAATAATTCAAAGTGTAGTAAAATAACAATTTCACATAACAAATAAAATGTGGTCCGCTTGCGTTACACGCGTTATAGAATATAATAGCGGTAAACGAAATCTAATGTTGTAATTTTATTTCAATCGTTGAGCCAATATAATAAGGTTTGACATGCCATTTATTCGTGTACACGCAAAAAACGAGATATACAGACAGATTGGAGTTAGGAGGATAACAATTTTGGGGTTTTTGTATCTTACAAAAATAAAATTGTCAAAAAGTTAGATTTTAGTTTCTGCATATGGTCACACTAATCGCCTAGCCTTATGAAATATACGTTATGACCTATTCTCATACCTACCAAATGTGCATAATAAAATATAGAAAGAGCCATGTCGGAGAAGTCCAAAATATAAATTGCAGTACTTTTATGTCGTCTAATATTCATGGTTATTTTCAGTTGTATTCATAATAATTATGTAAAAAATTTAAAAAAATCGTAAAGCCAATTTTGTTTTAAAGTTTTATTACTTGTACCCACGATCTTGTATTTGTTATTTACTATTATGTTTTATTAAGATAAATCAAAAACCAATTCTCATGACTATAGATTGAAGGATATAAATGTTCTTAGACGTGTGCATTTATATCAAAAACATGTTTTTACTGAATAAAATATAATTATTATGCATAGTTAAAGAGTTAAGAATACAGGTACATTTTATTTAAAAAAATCTTAATTACATTAAATAAACGCGAACCTTGGGTAATTCTTAATTATATAAATATTGGTACTAAACATGTCTGCTTACCTCGAATGTGAGGAAACGTGTTGATATAATTATTATTAATAATAAACTATTATATAAAAGTAATTTAAAATGATTTTATATAATATAAAATCTATATATATATAATAACTATGTTAAGATATTAATTTTTAAAATATATATAAGTATTAAGTTACATATATTCAGTCGTGTACTTACATTTATTTTATATAATTAAATTACATTATAAAGGAAGTAAATATGTACATAATATATTGTATCATTTATTATTAACTATTTTAAATATATATATATAAGTATTAAGTTACATATATTCAGTCGTGTATTTACATTTATTTTATATAATTAAATTACAATATAAAGGAAGTAAATATGTACATAATATATTGTATCATTTATTATTTAATGAGAAAAGTTTGAATTAAACTTTTATGATTTTTTTCTTTGTTAAATTAATTATTTTTCTGAACTGACTAACGCTGTTGGTCGACAGACCTCTACAGCTTCACTAGATTTGTTTCTGCTTTATTTTATTTGTGGCAATAAATCTTCTAGTTAATCATTACTGCCATTGTCGAGTAGGTATAACAAGTTTCTTACAATCATTTTAATGAACTAACAAGATGATGGGTCGTCGTTTTAGAATTTACATCAGGAGTTACAACCGTCGTAGTGCTATGATATATATAGTAATCATTGCGACCATAGGAGTCTAAATATTTTGTAGGGGTCTAAACATATTGAGACCTCTTTGACACATGTTTTGGTCTGTTGTTTCGAGAATTGAATGTATATAAAAGTACTGAGCAACGATGGCCACCGAACCACAGATTTCTCATTTATCGCCGTTGCTTTAATATTATTTCTTTACCATCAGGTACAGTGTTATCATTTAGTTTTGATACTAATATAGTTTCTACGTGCCTTGTTTCAGAATCGCTCGCTACATTATTATATAAACATGGTTTGAGTAGTGATCATTACTTAGTAGCCATTCATTAAGATATCTTGTTATTCCACATCGATTGAAATTCTAAAATGAGTTTAACTAAACCAAAGTATAATGTTACAAAATTGTATTAACTACGAGCGGTAGTTAAATTGAAAATTTAGTGACTAGCATGTATGGATCTGTTTTATAGCTACTCTTCACCGCCTGTACCTCTAGGGTTAGCTAAATATATTTTTACATCTTGTATATTATGAACTGGGTATAAAAACTCATCGTTACAGATAAACAATAGAGAAATCATCATAGCGTCAGAAAAGTAAGATATATATACCAACAGAAACAAAAAGTAGCCTAAATTTTTTGAAACATTACTGATAGAACAAACTCAGAAAGTTGAAATATTTTCTTAAAAAAAACTTTCGTAAGTCGATGACTCGATAACTGTAATTTTTTCACTTTACCCTCGAATTTCAACTCAACGAGATCCTACTACACTTAAAAGTCTAAAGATCTGTGATAAAATAAAACTAAAATAATGAGCGCGTTCTCATTTGCCGGTATTTTAATTGGAAATGTAATTAAACGTGATCGATTGGTGCGAATTGTTTTTATGAGATATCATTAGCGGGTGCAGTACCTATTTGCAGCATGTCGCGTCACACAGACAGGCGGTCGTGCGGAGAAAACGTCCTTATTCTGAAAACCAATATATCCCAACTTATCGGGGTTTTTTGGAGGGCTCTTGAAATGTCATGTAGTGGATTTTATGTTTTATCCATAATATTATGTTATTTGGATATATATTTTGTAATATTGGGTGGTGTTTTACGTAATATAGTTTGGTTATTGTCCACATGAGAAATAATATCACTGAGCATGGATTCTGACTTGCCACAAAAACTCTCAGGAAAGTTTTACCAAGACGCCCACCATCTTTTAAGTTCATTAAAATAATCACATTGAAACTTGTAATATAATTACCTACTCGATTGGTTGCTAAAAATAATATAAATAACTGACTTATCCCGAAACATTGGCGTCAGTATATCCAGCAGCATAAAAATAACCCGCGTTCCTGTCTGCCATAAAAGTGACTGTTTTGTCTGTTAATGTGTGTAAAGTGACTGTATTCGCACGTCGTTAACATTCCAAGTCCTAGAGTATATCTATAACAAATTTAATTGCGATCGATTCAGAGGCTTAAACTTAAAATTGTGACAGACAGACCATAAATATTAAACTGAAGCTCAACAATTTTTTTCTACTTTACTCCAAGAGATTTAAGTTATTTTTGAGAGTAATACTGTGCTTCATATCTAAAAAAACATATATCATATGTATCATTTATAAAACTACATAAAGTATTTTATGAACTTTGAACTAATTAATTATGATACATATGTACATATACCATGTAGGATTTTTTTTTATTTATCCTCTGTACAAAAGTTCATAAAAAGTTATAATACCATTTTTTAAATTAAAGTCAGAGATAAGAAAGGACATATATTTATATCATAATCTGTAATCAATGTCACATAATATAATAAGGAATATTATAAAAAAACATATTAGTATCGATCTTAAAACCACCACGATGGGTGCGGTTATGTATCTGAGTTATTTCATTTCATACAATGCAATATATTGGACCCAATTACAAAAAGTAAAAAGGTAATGTAATGAAAACTAATAAAGAATGAACGAAATGTACTGAACGAAATCGTGCTTAACGCCTTACAATATTTGCTGATACATTCATTGTTTGTTAAACGTATTGTATTAAGTCGTGCGTAACGAACAGACGGACAGTCCTATTCCGAAAGGGTTTACTGAACAGACCAGAGAAATTCTAATAATATTATGAACAAGACAGTTCTTCAGGATGGATTTCTTGTTGTTCTTTCACAGAAAAACTACTGAACGGATTTTAATGAAATTATAACTTTTGCAACAGAATAACGCATAAGAGTATGAAGATATATTTAAATTGGGCAAAATATAGCGATAAATATATAAAATAATTTAAAAAAATCATCGTATTGTAAATATGGAAATATTATTCATAGCAGTATTGCAATATAAATCGCAGACATATGTGATTTTACGTCTATCTGATAAGTTTATAACATTGTATAGTTTTCTGTTTCAGTTTTGTTTACGGCACTAACACTACATAAATTTTGTAACTTTGTTTTAAGTCCATTATCGGCGATACAAGATTTTCTTCCTAGTACAGGGATCTATAGGGTATTGTTATACACTATAATTTTAATTCTGGTAAATTTGCTTTTACTAATTTTGGAAACGAAGTCGCGAGCGGCTGCTAGTAATTAAAATAAGGGAAAACGCAAATTCCGACTGCATTTTTTTTAATGATTCTAGACGTCATACTGATTTCTAATAACATCTCATTTGTTAAAATCCGTGAAGTCGTTTAGCTTCGGAGTGAGCAAAGAAATATACTCCATAAAAATACCCTTGTTTTATGCAGTCTATAAAAAAAGTTTCAGACCAACATTTTACCACAATAACCGTTTAATCACAGGCAATCTGAAGTTTCTAAACTAGTAATCATAGCTTCATTACGTTAATTTCTTACGCTGAAATCTCGAACTGAGTGTAGAATTCAAACCTACTTGGATAGTCATGCTCATCAGTCTAGCGTGTAGTAAAAATCGATGTATTATTTTATAACTCTATACAGAATAAGGACGTTGGGGCAACAAAGAAAAGCTACAAGTTTTTAATTTACCACAAAAGACACTTGTCGCAACCATCACCTGTATATTGGTCAAGGAGAATTAAAAAACTCAATTATGCAACAAATAAATTGATCCATAATCATTATTGACTTTGCCCGATTTTGATTGATTGTTATAAAGAACTTCGTTATATATCTCGAACTAAGTAATAGGTTTTGAATTTATTAAAAAGAGACGAATAACGCTACTTTTATTCACATCGTATAATACTTTTATGAAATACATTTATAATTAATTGTGAATATTATTGAAGTTTGCTTAAATCGACAGATTTAATTCATATTAAATACCTAGTTAATATGGTTCGGGAACCATACAGTTATTGTTTCAAATGCTTATTGTACGTACTGTGTATATTTATATTTCGTAATCAGTTAGCGCTGCACTCGCATATAATGCACCTAATTATCTCAAAATACTAAATACCAAAATAATACGGAATATTTATTATTATACTATAGATAAATTTAAATACTTATAAAACAAAATATTAAGTCTGTGTATGTCCTTTGCCTAATTAAAGAAGCATCGATGTATTTATATTAGGTCCTATATGTATAAATACTGACATTTATAAAAGTGTAGGATTGACCTGGAATATATAAAAATTGAAAAGGGTTCACCGCAAGAACTTATTAAATCACGATATAACCAAAAAACGAGGTAGTTTTCGAATAAAAATGATTACCGCAGTGGCGGCACGCGCTTGTCGCATTCAGTTGACTCGCGGAGTTACGCGGTGTTACGCAAACCGCGGACTTGTGGTGAACAGTAAAAGTTCTACGGTTTCATGGTCGTTTTCACTGGAAAAATCATCGAAGTATAATCGTCGATTCGTGTCGGATAGACGACGCTTTCTACCATTGTGTCCGGAGCCTGTTAGTGTCGAGTTTACAGCGCGATCGACCGCCCGCTTACCCGCCGACGTTTGCCAATACATAGTTTACCAACCGCAAACAGTATATAATAAAAAAATATAGTATTTCCAGCGCATTGTACGGACGAGATGAGGCTCGTAGTATGCCTGCTCGTGCTCGCCCTCGCAGCGGCTGAGGTGATCAATGAACCCTGGTACGAGGAAGAAGACGTCGACGAGAGCTACGATGATGATGAAGAACATTACAGACAGAAGAGGGAAGTTTACGATCCGAACGCAGACCACACGAGGGTCAAACGTTGCGAGTTGGAAAGGAGTAGGAGATCTGTAGACCGGCAGTATCAGGTCCATGAATACACCGATGAGAACCTTGATCCTTCTTCGCCACCTTACGAAGAGATGTTAGCAGCGAGTGCAAATCATTACCAACGATACGTCGCTCCGCCGAAGACCGCCAGACTCCTAGATTACAACGTGGCTCCGGCAGTGGTTAAAGCCGCGCAGTTAGTCATTCCTCAAAATCAAGATGTGCAGTATATTCCTATCGCAGCTGGTCCTATATCAGTAGCCGCTGTAGATGGGCCGGCTCCTGTACGAGCAGCAGCTCTTTCGCAGCCGTTGAAGCAGTTGGCTCCCGGAGACTTGTTCGGCTCGCCCTCTGGGCACCACAAAGCGCATTCTCACGGTTATTCTCAAGGTGGGGGGCACGGAAACCACGGTCACCATTATGATGATCACGGCGGGAAGGTATGTTTATAATTATTTAATTATCCATCGTTTTATAGGACACATTTTTATAGATGTCTGTATTATTTTATGTCTTATAACATACTCTTTTTTAAATGTTATAATACCGCCATTACACTGTGATAATGAATATTTGACCACATTTATATTTTATACTATATTATTATTTCTTATGAAAGTCGTACAATATATTTTAATTATTTTGTTGTAAAAGGACCGTTGATAACCGATAATCTATCACAATTAACCCTATATTATGGCCATAAAAATAAGCGTGACGAGTGAAATAGCTCTTATTTTATTTTGCATTATGTGTGTGGTAACTGCTGTCTAGACGGGTACAATTGTGCAACATTCTTGAATACAAAATGGCTGCTTACAAGCAGACCAAACAATGTTTTTTTACCACCTTTATGGTAAAAGAAAGCATTATTTAATGCTACCTACAATCCCCTTTATATTATTTATCCTTGGTGAAGTAAACCATAAGAAAATAATTAATTATACCTACCATGTAACTATTTATACTATCGTTTATTGCATGAAATTGCAATAAACAGATTTTCCTGTATTATTCGTACTGGTTGTAGAAATCATTTGACTATATTTTTTTAATATAACAATGTTACAGACGTCAAAAGGCTTCTCAAACGACCACCACGTCGACAGAGGCAATAAAGGCTACAGAATAGACGAGAATCATAGGAAAGAGTACGAGGAAGCGGCCGGGAAGAAGAAAAAGCACCATGACCACGCAGGGCACAAAGGCAGCCACGAAGAGGAAGCGTACGGATCCAGAGGTGCTCACTTCGATGAGAAGAAAGGCCACAAAAAGGGACATAAGACAAAAGGTTAGAATTCTATTTTAACATGATCATGCTAAACTAGGACTGGCTCTTCAATGGAGCTGCCATAACAAAGTGGTAGTTAATTTGGGGCCCTAGAAAAAGCTTTGTCAGTATGAAAAAAGGGTAGATAGAATAGTTGCCGAGGCGTTACTGGTTCAATTGGGTTAGGACAAATGCCAGAAGTGACAATAACTTATTGGCTGGTACTTGATTATACGTCGATCGTTGTAGCTTTCAAAGATGGAGAACATCGTGATAAAACCATGGTAAATCTAAGTTTTTCTAACGAATTCAATATGCTATCTCTTTTTTACCTTTATTTATAATTTAGTTATACATGATCGCATCCGTAACTGGTTTACGTCATGGATTTGTGTAAAATAATTTATGAAAAAAATATATTTACTTTATGTTAATCCACACTACATACAAGGTATTGTAATAAAAATTTACTTACGTAATAATAATTATGACCAGTGAAGTATATCTACCGGGTATACATCTCTAAAGGGAATGAACGAGTTTATTAGCTCCGATAATTTTGTATTTTTCCATATTATATTGACACTACAAGAACTTACCTCAGGTGCCTCTACGATGTTTTTCTTCCTTGTAACGTGATCATGTTTAATTACATTGAAATTAATAAAATATCGAACGAGAATTCAAAATAAAATCTTGGAACTCGAATATACGACATTAAATGAATATCCACCGAATTCTAATTGTCGAGTCACTGCGATTACAGTACTATTCAATTGTGTAAGTATACATTTTAGATTATACCAGAATTTAATAAGTCTACAAATCGTAATATTTTTATTTTATTTCTGCAAAACTTTTTTCTGATTTCGTTTGTTTTGTTACTGAAAAATCATTTTAAGTGTAATACAGCTGATACAGTGAGCAAAACATACGATATTATTTTATTTAAATTTGTTACTCCTATACTTAAGCACAGTTATTATTATTCTTTTAATTATGAGTATTGAATATTAAGCATCGGATTTTCAATTGAGTATACTAGTTTTAAGGCTCCTTCATTATTATCTGTTATGGTCGTTAAGTGTTTATAAATATTCTTATATTATAAACGAGAAAATGTATGAGGACATAAGTTTGTCAAACAAACACTATTCAACTATAATTTTACCAAATTATAATGATCAGTAACAAATAGGAAGAATAAAAATATCTACTACATGAGAGGTAACTCGGCGTTTCTTGCATAAGCTGTTCTAACAGTTAGACGAATGTACGATAATATTGATTTTCTTCTAACTTTTATGTGGCTTACTATAGCCAAATTAGGGAACAATAAGTTGCATTTAAATTATATAATTTGTTTACAGCACATATTTTATAGTATTAGATTAATTCTTATTTTCAACCTAGGACCTTTAATGCTTCTCCAATTGAAAATAGATAAACTTTATTCACAAATTTAAGCTATCATCTGTCATAAAGATACATACGCAAATAAAGTTGCGGGTGATCGCCAGTAATCTACATATACAATAGGGTCAAGAGTCTGTTGCTTGTCGGGACTCCGGAACAATTGAACCAATTTTGAATAGACTTCTGCTGGCAGGTACTTTTCAGTGGCTACATTACGCTTTCAAATATATTTTATATGTTGTCAGGTGTACAAAAACGATATTGGGTACTTTTCATGTAGCAAAATGGATGATTCCCGAGACATAGATAACTTCTTTTCATTATCGCTAGCGAAACTGTTAGCAAAAGCTAGTAATGACAGAATCTATATACCTATATAAAACAAAGTCGGTTTAATTACACTCTTTATAACTCAAGAATAACTGGATTGATTTTTACAGTTTTTGATTTGTTCAATTTCTCATACATTTTGTAAGTAACATTTTGTTTGTGTTTTTGATTATATCTCGAGAACGGATTGACTGACTTCGATGAATTTATTTTGTTTGTGTATCATTCTTGCGATTTTTGTACAATCATTGAACTAATTCGTTTTGAGTATTCATTTCATAAAAAAGTGAATTTAATTCAGCTAAAGCTAAATTAACAAAATATTTATTGATTCTGAGACGATAATTAATCAAAATTAATTCAACAAAAAACTTAGTCCAGGTGAAACAACAAAAATCTACTTTATAAAAATAAACTTCATACATGGCCATTACATTCGAAATTAAACCTCCTTAATCAATCTAAATCCTAAATCTCCTTTTTATAACCGCACCACGCGTGCTGGTCTTCGGAGCCACAGTTTTACGGTAAATCCTATCTGGGCACGAACTAAAAACCTCGCAACATCTTATCTTTGCCGTACCGTGAAGCTGTGGAACAATCTCCCGGCGAGTGTGTTTCCTCCTTCCTATGAAATGGAGTCCTTCAAGCGTAACGTGAAGAGATACTTAAACAGGCCGGCATGACAGCGGCGACCGACGATGGATAGTATGTCTCTCGGTGGACGCCATTGTTTTTGGATTGTACTGTGCTTACCATCAGGCACAGTACAGTCACTTTGCCGAGCTACAATAAAAAAAAAGTAGTCCGGTGAAGCTGTGAAGACCCTGCAGGGTCAATAGCGTAGTCAGTTCGAGAAAAAAAAAAAAAACATAGATTATACTTAACACTCAAACACAGAACTCACAGATATGCTAACCATATAAAAGTAATTCATGTTAGTGAATCGATCCCGTTACTTTTCGGCACAATGGTAGTATTTGCTGCCATTGTGCCATAAGATACGAGGAAAATTAATATCATTTCGTAAGTCAATTATCGTACAAAGACTAGTTCGTGTACCAAAGTTGACATAGTTGAACACGATTGAATTGTGCAACGGTCGAATATAATTCGGAACAATTTTGCGGTCAGAGAAAGTTAATTATCTCTTGCGTAAGATTGAATAATTTAATTTAATATTATGAAAATTGATTACCGAGGCCTAGAGCTATTTTGATTATCGCCGCAACTCAACGTTGAATCGTGTCGTTGTTTTCTATTTCAACTTTCTTTTGTGTCACAGTAATTTAATTTTAAACTTATTGAAGGAAACAGAAAACAAAATCCGCACACCGCATACAGCGTATCGTGTGGTTTCATTTAAACTCGTATTGTTTTCTATAAAACAGAACGAGAAGATATATAACATTAATCTTTTATACACTCTGTGTACAAGTTAAGAGTTATTTTGTACATAATACAAACTTTTTATCATTGTAAAGTTACTTAGCATCTATTATCATCAGCCTTTAATAGATCTACTGCAGGGTCATAGGCCTCTTCCTGATGAAGGTATAGGTATAACCATCACGTCAGCCCACGACGTATTGGCGATTTTAAACTCTGAGAAATCCACAGTTCTATATTTTCTCAGGTTACATTTTTCGGCTTCAAAATTTCCTTATGATCTTTTTCTTCGCCGTCAGCCGTTAGTGGTACTAATTTAATTTAGTAAATTTACGTGAATTCTGAAAAATTCGTTGGTACATACCGGGATTAGAACCCGTGCCAGTATAAGTCACGTCAAAATCAATTCAGCATTTTCGATGATTCACAAATCACATACGATTCAGTTTTATTTGTGTGGCTGTAAATGAATTTATTTAAATAAATAATCATATTACTACCAATTCAGATAACGATATTTTGCATTATTTAAATTTCATTAAAACTAGTTCTAACATATGTGGCGTATGCAGTATATCTATTTATATAATTAATTGAAATATTACTCTTATGTAACAATACTTATTTGCTAGACAATAAGTGCAAATACTGTTTGAAGCAGATTTTTCTTACATATTTATTTATTATAAAGTGGATCATTACGTAAACAATAGTGATGACTGGAAATGACATCCCTCTCTGTACACCTACTAAAATATGATTTTGTATATTTGTGATAATAAACGGATCGAGTTTGTTGCGGGCTGTCCTCGATAACCGAGTTGTTTTGCGAACCAGTGATAAAGTTTTACCTTACATAAGCGTCTTCTCAAGGCTTAAATTGAATTAAGTATTTATGATTTAGTTATGATCTGATATGGACTGACCAACATCCAGTGACATAAATATTAGAAAATGGATGCAACCTTGAGACAGATTATTATTTTCGTAATCAGTTCTTCGAGATTCTGATTCGTTTACGTATGATAAATAGACGTAATGTGAACCGCTTTGCACTGAGGAATAAAACCTTATTAAAAATAATCGGAGAAGAAAACTTTGACAAGGGATTCCAAACGAGACTGACGTTGCAGTTAATATACTATCTATACATATCATATGAACGTAAATCGAACGGGTCTGTACTTTTTGGATTATAGTAAAAAAATTGTTCATGTTTCTCGGAATAAGTAATAAAATACATTTCAGTCGTTTTTAGAAATGTCTGTCTGTTTGTATGAAACGTTGCAGTTAATATACTATCTATACATATAATATGAATGCAAATCTAAAGTGTCTGTACTGTTTCGATTTTTGTAAAAAAAAAAAGTTGTATGTGTCTCGGAATAAGTAATAAAATACATTTCAATCGTTTTTAGAAATGTCTATCTGTCTGTCTGTTTGTATGAACACGCATCACTGCTAAAGTACTGGATTCACAAAAAAAAAACACATCAAGGAAATTATAAATTATATCTTCGAGAATAACTTAGTGTTTGGTTCATTAAAATCCGTCAACTCTATCGAAAGTTAAGTAAATGGACTTAATACATTCAAATGACTTTGTTACTTACTGTTTTTTACATAAGTTTCCACACGGACGAAGTCGCGGGCACAGCTAGTAATAAATATAATAGCTATTTAAGAAGGGGTGACTTTTGGGAGTGAGAATCTTTTAGGCAGTTGCATTCCTTCGGTTGCACGGGTTCGGCGGGCTGGGAGGCAGTCTCACAACCGGGGTTTACAAAATAACCACATCAAGGAAATCATAAATCATAATATCTTCGAGAATAACTTAGTTTTTGATTTATTAAAATCTGTCAACTCTATCAAAAGTTAAGTAAATGGACTTAATACATTCAAATGACTTTGTTACTTACTGTTTTTTACATAAGTTTCCACACGGACGAAGTCGCGGGCACAGCTAGTAATAAATATAATAGCTATTTAAGAAGGGGTGACTTTTGGGAGTGAGAATCTTTTAGGCAGTTGCATTCCTTACTCCCTGGGCGCAAAGTGCATCGGAGAAGTTCAGAGGGAAATACTTTGATAGTTAAAGATTTTACCAATTTTTTTATTTGACAAATATAATTACTTCAAAGAAATGGCTAAACTTTTTCAACTTTTTCTATATACTTTTAATCTTACGTATAATATGACATATAAAATAATTACAAAGAAAATTCATGCTTATTATGGAATTACCTAAGTGAAAGGAATACATGAAAAACACTTTTGATTGTGTTTTTTTAATTGTAGACTAATATAAACTTCACACAAATAATAAGGATCATTTATCTTAACTTTAGGAAACGTTGTAACAACTGAAAAGGTAACATTGGCTCTGACCGACCTTTATTTTCATACCATAAGATTTAGTTGGGCCTATTAAATATCAAGAGTAATACTACGATATATTTAATTTTAAAAATCTATCAACAGGCTACCACAACAAATACCACAAGGATGAATTCCAGAAAGAGCACAAATTCTACGATGACTTGCACAAGAGCGGAGAACATCACCGCTACGGGAAGTTCCACGCGAAGCACGCCAGCAACGAAAGCGGAAAGAAGAAGGCGCACCGAGTCGACGCCGGACACGATTTCGTCGAACGAGGCAAAAAAGGCTACAGGTACAAAAACAGCTACAGAATGAAACACTTAGTTATCTGTACCCTGTTTATGCAATGTTACAAGTCTCATATCAGAAGCGTTTTGTCTTGTAAATTAGTAGATTTTTACAAAAATACATTTATCATAAACGTGCGTGTACTGTACCAGTAACAAATGAAATCACATTTAATACAATTCCTCTTTCATACTTGTATTTGTAATTGAGTTTATCATAAACGCCTTTGTAACTTGTAAATGGTTACGAAAAAGTTGGAGAGTTTCCGTTGACTCTAAAAGTAGTTCTTAACGCACAAAATCAAATCATGTGATAAAAGTTTTAGTTTGTTAATCTTAATTTTAAATTTAACAGCAATAAAGGCCATATGGATGCCGATCATAAAGGTTACGACGGGAAATCGGGCCACGAAGAACACCACGGACATCATTCGCAGCACGGTAGGAAAGGCGGCAAAGACGACGCCTCGCACTGGGGTTATGCGAAGAAGCACTAACAGGACATGTTATGATTCTTCTTTAACTAGTTGCAAGATTTATTTCACTACTAATGTCTGTGATTACCCACTAGAATTATTATTTTTTAACAATGTAATAAAACAATTGTATATAACAATTTGAAACGACGTTTTCAAAACATTGTTCCAAAAGCACTGACAAGTACATCAGTTTAGATTTTGGCAATCAATCTAAAGGAAAATATTGATTAGTGGAACTGTTGGCATAGTTCAAAATATTGTTTGTATTGTGTGAACAGTATTAGGGATTCAGCCAAACTATTATTAGTTCAATTTTAGTTATAAAATACAACAAAACATTTATTTCCTTTGCCTAAATTACCATAAGTCTATTGTTGTTTAGGGATGTATCGGAACTATTTTATTCTTGAGAATCTATTGAAGATTGTATTGCCTTACACTTCTCCTCTGGTTCAGTTACTTTATTTTGTTCATAATAATATTATTTTTCAGTTCTTATGAACCTCTACAACCCTAACATTAACATAATGTGTCATCATATTATACTTTGCTTTTAATAGATTAACCTATAATTGTCATAAAAAACCAGCTTCAGAATGTAAAAATATAGTATTTATTAATTAAGATTTATCAAGGTCAAAACTAGAAATATTTCTTATATATCTTTTCCAAATAGTCTGAATTGAAATAATTTTATGTCTTTTTGTTGCTTTAGCTTATGTTGTACCTATATGTATTTTAGATGAAATTCATTCCTTGTTTAATATTTATGTATATATTTCCTACAAGACACATCAATGCGTCTTCACCCTGAATTTACCCTTCAAATTATTACCAGCCAATATCTAGATTTTTTTTCCACCTAATATTAGAACATCTATATACAAATTCAGAGTCCTTGTTTAAGATGCCATAACTGTTTGAATGTAATAGATTATTTTTAAACAAAATTAACTCAATATAACCAAGAAAATCTACTACTAACCCTGCACAGTTGCATTGTATTGCACCGTAACAAATAGGACGATGCCTTTTCAAACATGAAAAAAAATCTATTTAAACACTTTTTACAGCGACCTCATTTTTTGTATTCTTAGTTCATTGAACAAGTTTTTCTGTTGCTTTAATTTTAATCGATTTCTCTAACTTAAGATGATATTGAAAATTTGTTGCAATATTTATCAACGCTTTGTCAACATTAATTTGTTTTTTACCAAAACATAATTATCTTGTTTATCATAAACATCATTTTTCGCCAATATTGTCGGTGTAATATTACGAAAGTGTCGTTTTGGTTATCGAAACTGAATAGATATTTATATTATAGTGATCTACTTGTTTGGCCTAATTGTTTTCTTTTCAAATAATAATATAACAAGAGACATTCTTGCATATAGCAAGAACAACAGTTTTCTGATAAGAGTCTCTCTTGTCGATAGATTTTAAATATTTGTATATTGTTATAATCTTAGAGGATTGCTTTCCCATTATTGTCGATGTCCATCAGAGTAAGGAGTCTCATGGGTATCCACAGTCCATGTGTCCAAATTTGAACACAATTTTATTCACACAATCTGGGGTCTTAAGCTATAATCATTATTTAGTTAATTAATCCTAGGATGTAACACAGATACATGAACATAAAATTAATTCTCTGTTTTTTATATGTATTACGATAGAAAACAGCTCTTATCTTTAGTATCTTCGTTTAAAAGAATAAACGGGTTTCTTGAAGCGTCAAAATTTGTGTATTTATGTAAAAGTTGTCAAAAACGTCATTCTTTACTTTTATTCGTCTGCAATTTTTGGGGAATAATATTATTAATTCAGAGTTCGTTAGAAAAATCTTCTGTATATAATACCTATATGCAGTAAAAGTCTGCAAATAGTTGAATCTAAGGAGTTTTCAAGATAGAAGAAATCTCAACTCAATTTTCAATTGTTAGCGTATATATAAAAAATCATGATTACAGGTTTCATAGTTTTTGGTTTAATGCCCTTTTTGTAATCATAGAGTTATATCGGATATCCAAGTATTTACATAATTCATAAGATCGTAATAATTATGTTGTTAATGACATAAAAATAATGAATCAACCAGAAGACTATGATATATTGTACTTATAAATTAAATAAATTTCAAATGTATGTTAAGTTTACCGTTGTTTGGTAAACTTTAGTATTTATTAATATTATTCCTAAGTATTGTAATATAATTCATCGATTGTTATTAATAAAACAAATTAAAAATATGAATTCTTTTAATACCGTTTTACACATTTTATGAGTTCAGAAGAAAACTTAAATATATGAGTCGTTAGATTTCAAAATGAATGAAATCAAATTTTATTTTTCAAGATTTGCAAATTTTGCACTTCGTTTTCGGTGTAAAACTAGAATATAAAAACTAGAAATCTTTAAAAACTTGTTATATGAACGTTTAAAATTGGATTTAGCTAATTTTGAAATATAACGACACATGTGGCAAGTATAGGAAGGAAGGATAGTTCACATGTTGAATTTTGACCTGAATAGGCTTTACGCAAACATGACTATGCTTGACAGACTTGTGGTTTACAGGTTGGTTCATTTCCTAATGCTTTGACATAAATGGCGACTGTGGTATGCGGTCTCCTTGGGGTAAAAACTCTCTGACCAGCGTTATCTACGAATTCATTATATTCCATAGTCCATACACGCTTCATTCCAACATATTCGCATATCTTCGATCTGAAAAGATTCCGTAAGTTAAAGCTGTTATTAGTAATCAGACACAATAAAGAAATGAAGAAGGATAACTAACGTATATTGGTCAAGGGAGACGAGCTGAACGAGAGGGTGTCGCAGTTCATGCGCGTGTGAGAGAGCTGTTTGCAGCAAGAGTTTTCCCACGCCCTGTCCTGCCACTTCTGACACACTTCCCAATACTTGGATCTGTTGTTTCATTATACAAATAGTATTAAATATCTTTGATGAAGAGAACTGGGAGTGCGTATGAGTTATTACATTTCAAAATAAGCTAAATCCTATTTTAGCCGTTTCCTAATATTTTACGTTATTTTTCAACATCTTCAAATTGTATACTTGTAAAATATGAAGACTATAAAATAAAATTAAAAACTTTATGGCGGAAAAATTTGAACTTTGTTCTCGGTGTATAAAAACTAGAAATCTTATGAAAGTTAAACATGTTACATGAATAATTAAAATAGGATTTAGCTCATTTTTAAATGTAACAATGCATATATAGATACGAGTGGATAATAATTCATGACGCAATTAATGCGATTATAATATGTATAAAAATATTAATGAAAGAATTAAAAAAAAGCATTAGCGACGTTTTTTGTTGTTGCCTACTTTTTTTCTACATAAATGGAAAGTTAATAAAACTATGTAATCGTTTCAATCTTTTACATGAAGTACGCAGCCATCATTATCTCCTGATAAAAATCAAAAGCCTTGTTAAGGAATGAAGTCTTCACATTCTATAAGCGTAATTACAATAAGATCGAAAATTAGGAAAACATCAAAAAGAGCATAATAAATATATATAAAGTAGCATAATAAATTAATATTATTAACATTAACATCTAATATGCTTTGCTATTTCTTGAGCCTCATTTACGCCTATGTTCAAAAGCATTATCCATTTAAAAATTAAATTGTCAACATAATTTCATAACAGACATTAAATAACTAAAATTTGACTATCAATTTCTCTGTTCAATGATAAAAATAAATATCTTACTAACTTACATCGTATATAAATGGAACTTGATATTTATCGAATAGCTTGGGGCTTTTCAGACAATGCGCGGTGAAATACATTCGATGTCTTTCAGGTTTAGATGCTGTGAAGTGTGCCCACTCCTCTAGTTCGTCTATCATCCACGGTAAAACTTTGTTGGCAACGCATACACCAACCAGCTTCCGTTCTCGTGTTCGTTCTGCATGCTCAAACGCTAGGAATCGATCACCTTAAACAATATACCAACCACGACATTATATCGTAAAATATTATTCTTATTTTATTTTTGTCAATCAATATTCTAGATTGTTACTACGATTGTGAGTACATACTTGTAGCTACAATGTTCTTGTAATAATTTCAATGTTCTAACAATATGGTAGCTCCCTGGTTAGAACTTTCTGTGCAGTTTTTGTGCATCTCAGAATTCATTTGCTGAATTGTTATATCTCATCCAGTTCACTTATGCACAATAACCGAACTATATTACGTAAAACACCACCGATATTACAAAATATAGAATCAAATAACACAAGATTCTGAATGAAATATAAAATACAAAACATGATAGACTAAGATCCCGCCAAAACATTAAATGTTCTAAATGATTATAAACTTTAACCATCAGAGACACTAACAATAATTATTACCTAAATAAAAAATACTACTTTTAAACCAGAAGAGCACACCAGTACTATAAACAAAGTATCAAGTAGATTGATATATTACTCCTAATCTATTTCCAGTTTGTCCCACCGGTATTTAGATTGGTAGAAATGATGGTGAATTAGACTTTTTGCTTATTTCAATTACACTAACCTGAATAAGAATATCTATCAGTCAAGATATTCAAGTAGGGACAGTCCAAGGGCATCCACAATCCAATAATACTAGGCTCCCGAGTCCAGTAATGAGTGCAGAGGAAAGAGCGCATTAATTTTGCATGACACTGTGTACCCAGTTCCACTGACACGTTGCGGATATCAAAACACTAGAGAATTATACAATTTGAAAGTAATGAATTTAATTCATTCATTAATTATTCACCATTAGAAAAAGTCAAACAGAAAGGGGTTAAAGGGGTTTAATGCTTGATAGGGAATTTCCCGAGTCAGATGCTTGTTGTTGGCGAAAAATACTACAAACATAAGATTTTGAGTTTTTTTAGGATGTAGAATAAAGTAGTAGGAAGTAAAATACCGGTTTCTTATCGGGAGGACAGAGGCAGACGTCACATATTGATGGTTTCCGGAATCTCTTGAACAAGCCATTTATATACGGTTGATTGGCCAAGCTGGCCACCCTTATGCTTTTCCTTATGCCGTCGACACAAATCATATTGCTACTCCTTCTTCGTTAGCTTCATGATTTCTACGCTGGTACCAAGTTTTTTTGTAAACTTTACACGAGAATTTTTGCTATATTCTGAAATGCATTATTTAGCTGATTCTGGGCATTGACAGATCAGACAATGACAGATTTTCAAAAGTTCTTGATTTTATAAGATGCATTTGACAGCCTTCGTGATCTAATACTAACTACGAATTAACCATTTATTAATAACAGCAATAACCGGGCTCGATAAAATGATAGTAAGGCGATGCGATAATAAGAAGAGATAAAAAAGGATATAAGTTTCAGCACTATTATTGGCGTAGCAAGAAAGGATTAATTCATCAGCATATCAACCGCCGGTAAGAGACCCACTGCAGGGTGATAAATCTCTTCCCAAAGGAATTTTAGAATAATCCACAACCACGCCTGCCCACGAAGTATTGGCTATTTCAAACTACGAGAAATCCACAATTGTATGTTTTCCCATATACGGTGCTACTACAAGCACATTTCTCAAGTTCAGGATTCCACGCGAAGTTTCATTGCCCACTAGCCAATAGTGTATTACCAATTTCACTTAGTAAATGTACGTGAATTTTGTAAAATTCGTTGTTACATGCCGGTTTTTACATGCATGTTACATATAATTAATATTCCACTGGTCAAACCACTAGATCAACACAGAACGCAAGAAAACAGTGTACAAGGCAAATCCAAAAGGTGTGTCTTATTCAAAAAGGATAGGGTTATTTTTTTAATTTATAAATATATTTTGTCACAATATTTATTTCTACGTAGTTATTACGAATATCTATTTTAATAATTTTGTGTATGACATTTGAATTACCTTGATCCAATACAAATATACAAGAAAGATACAAAGATCCAATACAAGAAATAAGGTTATACAAATAGTAGTACCTTTTGCAAAACGTGTAACACTTTTAAATTAAGAAAACACTAAGGAATCTTTCAAAACCGTCGGAGTCAGCTGTCATCATGTGTCAGTATGTCACCAAATTGTAATATTTGAGAATGTTAATCAAAATGGCACATAAAAAATCCAAACACAATCATGAGATACCGGTATAAATGAAAAGAATTCTGCATAACTAGAAACCATCAGTTGTCACACACCATGACCTCGCTGGCAAGACCCTTTAAGTTCATCACATGTAGGAATACAAACATTTTATTCAGTTGCATCAACAGTCATGTCAGAACATTTGCAGACACTCCCAAAACTGGTGCAAGCTCTAAACAAGTTGCAGTAAGTACATATAAACTTGAAGTACATATAAACGTGAATTTTGATTATAATATAATATCTTTACTAAAAACAGTAACAAATTGATCGTTACATTTTCAGGCTCAGTAAGGCCAGAAACAGCTTTTTAGGTAATAATGGTAGGTTTTATAACAAAATACCCAAGCACATTAACGATTTGCAGGATAGTAAGTTCAAGTGCCATGTCAAGCAGATTGTAAAGTATGAAGGCTATTATGGGTAGATCAATATGTGAACAATGGAATGGAAATGACGCTTCTCTCTGTGCATGTACCGAAAATTAATGTAACATTCTATGTTTGTGTATATCTTGTAAGTTTGTAAAGATATGCATAATGAAAAGATAAACCAGATCTAGTTTCTTGCAGGTTCTTCTCGATGACAGGATTGTTTTTAAACCGATGGTAGTAGGTTTGAAGTTCATAGGCACCTTCTGGGGGTCTAAATTCAATAAAGTATTTCTGATTTTATTTGACCTATAAAAAACTAACATGTACTTCCATTTCACTGAAATGCTATTTATGTTGTCATATACCTATATACTTACCATCTTTTTTATTCCAAATACTATATTACGCACATGAATATTAATGTTATATTTTTTAAAGGAATAGTAATTTTCTAAATGTCTTTATGCTGTTGAATATCTTCTTAAAGCTTTTATTAATATTCTACGAATGTAATAGGAACATGGTTTTATGTCAGGTACAAGGAACTAAAAATGAGGAACGATTGCGCGTACGCCGAGCTCGAGCTTCAGATGTCCCGCGCGTGTTAAAGTTTGTTCGCGAGCACGCAACCACTGCATGGCCGGGTCTGATCACTCCACCGTCTGTTTCAAGTATCGTGGTGTGTGATTATGTCTCTCGAGCCCTTGCTCAAGGTAAATGCTCTCCTATTACTTCCCTCACTATTGTATCATTAGAACGAAGACAAAAAATTTCATCTTCAGTTATGTTACTTTTCTATTCAAATCTTGAATATAAAATACGCTCTCATCACCAGGCCACTCCATGATAGCAGAGCAGCAAGAGGCGCGACGAGCTTGGTCTCAAATTAAAGGTCTCGCAATAGGCGTATCAGTATGCCCGTGGGACGCGAGTTTGCTGGAAAGTTGGGCACATTGCGTGAGGTGTACGAAGTCCAGAAGATTTATGTTTTTCACAGCATACTGCCTCCGAGCGCCAGCCTTACATAATAAATACAACGTGCATAATATATTACAGGTTTGTAAATTTCGCTTCAAAATTTTTTAACTGCATTCTAAAACATTCACAGTAATCTCTGATGTCTCGGAATTAAGATAACGAATTTCAGATTGCTTATACATATAAATGAAGTTATGACTGTAATATGTAAACAGTATATAAGGGTTAATTTAAGAACAAGAATTGATGACATGAATTTTCTACATAAAATAATCTCCATGGCATGAGGATAAACTTAAATTGATCGAATGATTTACAGGTTATTTTGATGGTCCCGGAAAATACACCACGTAGTACGGAAGTCGTGCAAATACTAGCAAAAAATGCAATTCAGAGAGGTCGAGACGTTGGTTTTCCACTCCTCCGATTCGACGTTACCGATGCCAATATGTTAGCATAAAACTTTGAAGAATTTCATCATATTTACGTTTAATATAACACAATACATTTGCCAAATTTTTATTATTTTTAAAGTCTAGAAGGTTTCAGAATATATTCTCTAGTGCGGTTGATCAGAGTTCCATCTATTAATAACGATTGCGATTACAGTAAGGATATAAGCCGTCCCGATCACTAATAAGAAATAAATAATGATGTAGTAGTCTCTGTGTACATAGAGAGAAGTAAACAGGGTACATATTTCTGTTAATTATAATGATATAGTATATGGCCCAATATAAACTGAAGATACACCAGCAGAAGACTCATCTAGAAATCGTTCACGTAATTTCCAATACACCGTTTGTTTTAAATTAAATGGAACACTTTTGTGTTTAATATGTAAAGTCAAATATCAGAAGTATGTGAAGAAAATAATTCAGCGTAGTTTTTTTATTTAATATAATTATGACTGAAGATATGTTCAAGCATTGAGTTTTTTTTAATTATTGTAAGAATGTCTCTTATTTTCAGAGCCAAATCACTGGAAAACCTGCAATTGAAGAAAGAATGGCAACTGGCGTACAATAGACTTCCTGGAGCTATCAAGGAGACTGATACACATAAGAATATAACAGAAAAACCTCTTACAGCAGATGATGCAAAGAAAACAGAAACTATCAAAGCAAAAACGCAAGACGGCAAAAATTTTATCACTGTGTACACAGCTTTAACGCAAAGTAAAAAAGAAAGCCAATAAACAAAATTGGATTTAGGTTTCATGATTACAATTTGACGGCTTAATGATACCTGGAATATAGTTTTCAAATATATTTTTTGTTTTATCTGTTAAAATATAAAAGCAAGTAACTTAACAATCAATAACAATATGATAATTGAAAAGTAGGATAGACTGAATTCTTGTGAAGAAATAAAGGTCATTTTTGTAACAAAACTAGTAAGTCAGGGTCGATTCTATCAATAATAATAATAATTAATATAAGCAAAAAGAATCGTGATAGCAAAGTAAAGGTTAATATTTAATTCTTGATACATTTATTTATGGTGCCACATTTTAAAGCAATTTCATGCTATACTGCATACCGGATATTTGACCTGGGTGCCAAGACTGCCCTCTAAATGATCCGCTTTGTAAATTTAAGATCTGCAACATCAATTACAACATCATCGATACAAATTTATTGTGAAGGTTGTCTGAAACTACTTATATCGATCGTTTTGACTTCAAATCCGTTTCTCGAGTTCAAATCTACCAAGCGTCCTTGCAAATTCATTCTTACAAAAGTTATGCGCTTACGATTGCTGTTATTTATTTAACCAAATAATTCACTTCGTTGTATTAATCATATTCTCATTTAAGGATGATAATAGTATCATTTGAAGAAATTAATCATGTTCTATATGTTGACGGTAACTAACCCTTCAAGTCATTTCACTTTGTGATACGTTTGGACATTTTGATGCGCTTGGTTCTGAATACATTACATAATTTTTTTTTATATAATAATAAGTTATATAGATAATTCTTAAGTCTTAAGTTAATTCCCAAGTTTTAAGACAACTTATCGCATCTATTTTCATTCCCAAATTTCACTTTACAAAAACAAATTACTTAAAACTATTATGATAAAATCGTGGGACCCTTAAGACCAAAACAAATACTGTTACGGGTTATTGCTTTTCAATGGGTACTGCAAAGACAAACGATTGAGGGTCAGCCGTAATGTTGTGAAAGAAGAAATCATTTGCAATCCGCTCTTATATAAAATAGACGTTTGATTTATATAGACGAGTTGTCGGAACGCTGTCCGCTCTATTGCAGTTTTTTGTTCGGAGTATCGCAAGGTACTTATTTGAAGAAATATTACAAACTTCCGTAAAGTGCTTAACACATCAGTGGATTTAGTCATAACCATTGTTTACAATTCTTTACTGAATTTAAAAAAAGAATAAGTCGATCAAAATTGTTATGGTTTATTTATATATTTTTTTGGGTTTCTCTTTCCGGAAAATTTCATTCTACCAAGTTTACTTAATCTGTTGCTTAGTTCACAAAGGCTGTTTTGAGATCTTACTCTAAAATATTTAATTTTTCAAGCAACAAGATTTTTAAGTACTGTAAAGTATTAACGCAAACCTCCGCAATTCAATTATTGCCTGTTTCACCAATACTATTTGTTCTTGCTACTGCTCGTCTCAGTATCTGGTTTTAAAAAGACGGCATGTGCCAACACAAAACTAGCTCAATAGAAATCTCTATGTACACAACAGATGTCCGATTTATGTTTAAAAAAAAATCTTTTTAAAGCAATATTTCGGACAATTATTTTCGGGATTTCGTTATTTTGTGATTATTTATTTATTGTTTACAAATTTTAACGTTTGTCCACAGTTTCAGCTGATGTGAAGTTACGATATAGTCCAAGATGGTAATAGCCTAGGTCTATAGAGAACTAGCTTTCAAGTACAGCTGCCGTAATATACCAATAGATGCTAGGCGACAGATTTTCAAATCGAGGGTGGTTACTAGTCAGACGGGCATTAGGAAAAAGTCTTACCATGCTTCAGTTTTCAAAAGCATGTTATTTTTCACTCATTGTATTGTATGAATGGCATTAGTAAAGTAATAGAATTTGTAGTGTGTATATAATGTTATTTAATATTTTCAAAAGAAAACTTTTAATGCACTCAACTCTAAAGTAAACAAACACGAAATTAAATTAATAAACTAAACTAAAAATTATATAAAAAAATATTAACTTTAATGGTGAAATTTTCTTTACAACAAAACTTGTGGATTTGCCTAATAAATTAATTATTTGTTTTTATAATACATATTTCCCAGTATCAAATAATGACGTTCAAATTGGCGTCCATCGGGCTGTGCGTTTTGCACCTGACTGCAGCAATGCCTACTATAACGCTGCAAGACTTAGAAATGGCTGACGACACCATGTCGATCGGTTCATACATACGAGAGACCAGAGCAGCTGCGGTGAGTTTATTATCTTACATAATTATCTTCATTGCACCACTGTCCTTTGTTTAAGAAGATTATTAAGTAGTTAGAAACATTTGGATTCCAAACAGTGTCATATATTTTCAATTCAGAATGTTCTGCATGTAATTAACAGTTAAAAATGACACCAGAGTGCTAGAATTGATTCAAATTGGCTATATCCCAACTACTACACATATTGTAAAATATAATTTGGTTCTACTATCTTTCACTACCTATCTTAATTATCTACAAGATTGTGTGATTATATTATTTGATATAAAATTTAAAATTCAACTACAACAGCCCGAAGACTTCCATAAATCTTACGAAAACGAAGCTGATGGTGAGATTGGCTACTCGCGGAAAAAGTCCGGTGGCGGGAAAAAAGGTTACCAACATTTCAATGCCTACCACAAGAAAGCAGGCGACAACTATGAATTCGAGAAGCAGGATTCATTCGGTTTAGAAGACGAGGGGCAAGCTGGTGCTCATAGTCACAAACATGAGAGGAGAGGTAATAAAAGATAAATATAAAATTTGTAGAACTCTAATAACTATATGGTATTCTGAAGCGAAATCAGCGAAAGCAATTCATATACATCGCAATATTTTTAATGAAAAGCAAATGAATTTTAACGGGACTGCAAATCATAACTATTGCAATTGGTATGATTTTAAATATTCGACATTGGCTTCTCTTATTTGTCCACTTTAATGATATTACAGACGTACGGAAACATTTTATTTATTCTTTATCGATTTCAGCACGCGTTACAACTTGTTCATCACACTGAAAATAAACGCAATCTTGTTGCTTGTATTTTACTTTTATTATATTGTCAATTCAAGGTCTAAGTTTATTAACGGTGATAATTGCTCCATTATAAAGCGTTCACGTTTGATCGCATTAAACTCTTTCACCATCAGCTGATAATGGTTGCATTCGAATTAGTAATAAAATCAGAAAAACTTTTTTTAATAATATCGCAAAGGTTCCTACAATTTAGACGATGACGTTTTACTAATTTATTAGATATACTAATTTTTAAATATTTAAGGATATTTTCGAATATTATTATTATTGTTACAATTTAAGCTGAGAGGTATCGCGAACCAGAAGCTGACGATGTAAAGGAAGATCAAAAGAAAAGGCCAGCAAAGGAGGAGAAGGAAAGACATCACGAAGAATTAAAGTAAGTTTTTGAACAATTTCTTTCTAATTTATTATTGAACGCCCTTCTGAAAGTCTTTGGTGCTGCCAAAGTTTTGTTGTATTTTATTTGTTTAAGTTGATTAATTATAGATTTTTTTTAACCATGTACATAATTATAAACATCCAAGACACGACTTATTTTTTAAATTTAAAAATGATTTTTTTTTTAAAGATGAAGCCGCTCTAAATGTAATAATCTCAGTTAAAAATCCGATGTATAATAAATAAATAAAATATTAATAATAGTTTAACATTCAAAACGATTTTTGACATAACTGATACAGTAAACGAAAGCGGAAAAATGATGGGATACATTTAGGTTGGTTGATGGGTTAGATTTATTATAGGCTATTGAAGTTTTGATTTGAACATCTAAAGGGAGATAGAACGATCGTGATTGATTCTATCACAAGCATAGCACAAAACCCTTTAAATATGATGTGACCCATTAACACAGTGAATTTTTCAGAGAAGGCGCCAGTGACGGCAACGGCGGAGTCGAAGCGAAAGGACATGACCCCAATGATTATATTCTGCCCGAAAAGTATACGTACGGCAGTGGAGAAGAATATAATTTTTAAAACATTTTAACAATTATTGAATTCTAGACTGATAGATATAATGATAAGTTATAAAATTATAGTGAAGTGGAAAATTATTAATGAAAAAATCTTGACCAAAGACATTTAACTAATCCTGCAAGTTTGGTTCTATGCAATATGTATCTTGCCAAAACAATACGATGTCGGAAATAATGAATAGAGATTTCTGTTTATACAGAAATGTTTTCTCTAAATCTATTTTATCCAATAAAGTGTCAGTAAGATCAATTTGTATTATTTATTTTTTCTTAATACAATTTTCATAGTAAGTTTTGTTAATAATTTAACAAAAGAAAAAGATACTCGGTTATCTTTTTCCTAATTATTCCCTACCGGAAAAAATGGTGAAAAGTTCATAATCAAACAATATTTATGATTTATTCAGTTTTGTTTTTCCAACTTTTTTTTGAGAACCACTTATTATTTGTACTGGAAAATGCAAAGTAAAGAAAAAGAAGTAAATTTGTTTATTTAAGTTTTTATTTCCTTTGAAACTTTACCCGCGACACAAAATTTAATGAGCTAATTTATTACTGTAGGTTTTATAGTTATGTAGCTGTAGTTAAAAACGTAGAACTAGATAAAATTGTAATAAACGTTACTTTATTGAAATGTTTTATTTCTCAACTGCGGGAACCACAAAATTATTTACATACAAGGTAAACTCTTTATAAAGAATTTCAAGGGACCGATCATCTTATTTTTTCGCTATAAAGTTTTCCTTGTACGAAGGGAAGAGAACAAATAAAAAGTTTTGTGGTAAACCAACCAATTGAACTAATTCTAGTATAAGTTATTCACTATAGAAAGCTTTTCGTTATAACGAACGACGTTATAAAAAGTTTAAACTGTAATTCTAATATACTTATGAATATTAAATAAAATATCGTAATATTATTAATACGGAAAACATCAGTGGTAATAATTTTACATTTGACACGACTTTATTCCGAGAAATGAAACGTATCTGACAGTTATCATTCGAATGACATTAATGACAGCACATTATTGTTTAGAGATGTGACGTTTGACAATTGTTTTGCTTGTTTGTGTCGCAACTTGAAGGTGTCGGTCGCTCATTATTGCAAATACACAAAAAACTAGAAAATTACCGTTAGGATATGTGATGTGAGTGGTTCACGGCACTATAAATTTACGACATGGAGTTTAAAAAATATGATATCATCGCTGCGTTGGCATTGAATTTGATACAGTACGTTACATCGGGTGAGTACAAAGCACAATTATTTAATTGAAATAAAACAGGATGTGTCAAGAACGGTGTTCTTTTTAACAGACGACATCCTGTCCTGCAATGTGACTGCTCTGAACCCATGCCCTGGACCTAATCAGATATGTATTGAAAAGTCATCGCAATGTGTTTGTAAGCAAGGGTACGTCCGCTATGACGATGAATGTCAGAGTCCTGACAGCAAATCTGCAGCTTCTCACGGGACTACGGCAGCTGTAGCATCCATATTCACCATAGCCTTAGTTGTTTGCGGCTTGATTTTAGTTATAAGGAAGTACAATCTGGTACAATATGTACGCCAGAAAATTAATATGAGAAGAAACAATGATGTTATGTATGAAGACGTGATGATAGGGGATGATGATCCACCAATAAGTCCATAATGTTTTGGTATATTCTGGTACATCAACAAAAGTAATTTCTACTAATATTCATTAAATAAAAAAAACTACATTTATTCAAGTTACATATTTCAATGTTATATATTTAAGGTGATTATGAAAAGATCATAGTTTATCATGTTCACTGATAAAATCGATGCTTTATGAGTTTATTAATTTTACATAGAAGATATTTTAAAATGAAATATTAACACCCAAAATTCACAAACATTGATTGAATTTAAGAAAAATTTGTTAAATACTTATCTCTTTTTAAATTAAACATCAATATAGAATTTTCTATGTCAATAAAACTTAGAAATAGATTATTTGTAAAAGAAAGTTATTAATTATTGGACAGTTAAACTTCTGTAATTAGCCCCTATCTCAATTGAAATTAATAAGACCAGCACAAGCAGCCAATGCAATGAAGTTCCACACAGGTTAAGTTACACAAGATTACTAGAAATTAAAGTTGACTACTCCAAGTTATGGTATTTAGGGGGAACTTTCATAAATATTGATTGCTTCATTGCACATCTATGAATTCCCCCTTCCAATGGCATGACTTTTGAAGTACTTTAGACTTTAACCATCTAAGTGACAGGTCAGGTGCAGGCACAATATTTACATTGTAGTTGTGTAGATAACTGATATTTTAAACTTCCTTAAAGCATTTGAAGATAAAGAGAAATATATCTAATGACTAAATAAATATTATGTTTAAGAATGACTTGTGCTAACAGTTAATATTGATAAGCTGAAAGATGTTGCTATGATGTGATATAAATATTTAAACACTAATTATTCAACAATGCTCTAATATATTTGATAAGAAATAGTCATAGATTTAAATGTAACTTGTTTTCTTTATTTTACTAACAGTAAACAGAAGGATGTAAATTAGATTATGTTTATTCTGATTAGTGTTTATGTTTTGAAGTTAAAAATGTATTTACTAAAAGTTTTATTTTAATTCGATAGTTCAATTTAACAAAATCAATGGGCATATTTTAGACAAACCCGATACTTTTGCTTCTTTTAACTAGTTTATGCTAGCACCATCACTCGCTTCACAAATGATTAAATTACTCATAATACAAATACTACTTATTATTTTAATAGTCCAGTGAAGCTGTGAAGACCCTGCCAGGTCAATAGTGTAGTCAGTTCGAGAAAAAACGTATTATTTAAGCCAAAAAGGTTTAAAGTTCAATATTATTGATGATAAAGTTTCAACTTTCATTGCATATATAGCATTTGCAATGCTTTATGTTATTTTTTGTGGCTACTTGAAGATGCTTATCTGTTAATTTTTTTATCAAGTATATATATAAGTGAATATTGAAAAATATGTAGAAAACTTCTATAATTTCTATGTATAAATTCTAAGTAATTCTAAATGCAAGATTTTCAATTAAAGTGGTCTTGAAGCTATAAGGTCTCCAAATATCATTGATTGCTGATAAACATAACCCATATCTTCAATAGCATCTTATCTACATACTTATAAAACAAAATACTGATTAATAATGCCAAAATATCTCCAATATGATAAAAATTTTACCTGTATTATACATTGATTCGTTGATAACATTGCAAAAGTATCCTCTTTGTCTAAAATAAAGTACTACAGATAAATGAAATAATTCTGCATTTACATATGGTAAAATTTGGTGTTAAATTTTAATTTATACAGCCCAACCATTTTGACAAATAATTGCAGATTAACAGTGTTTAGTCATAAATGTAGGGAGGACTACCTAATTTAGTTGCAAAAATTGGACACATATTTGCTTCCATTTTTGTTACATTGAAAATTAGTCTTGGCACTGTCCTGATGAATACTTGCCAGCATATTATTAATGTGTTTATGTACTAATAATATATACTGTTAGTACCTAAAGAATCGTATTCTGACAATGTGAGCATGTTCAGATAACAGGAAACAAATAAAATAAATAAAAGTTACACTACAACAAAGGTCGAGGAGGCTATTTTCTTTTGCGGGGTAATGAGAAAGTTAAATGACATAAAAATTATGTTTTAAGTATTTCTTAAATTCAGGTGCAATTTTACAAGCAGTAAATAAATTATTTGTTATATACATTACGTCAAAATTACAATATTCCTTATAAATCCCATTAGGGGGATGAATGAGCAAAGTGTAACCATTATATATTTGTTAGTTGTCTATTTAAAATTGTTTTTAGAATGTCATAATTCGCTAGTTTATTATGTGTTTAGATCTCACAGATCATAAAAATTTACTGCATATTTTGAGGATATTAAATATATTTTAAAGTATACTAAGTGACTTTATCATCCATATGTTATAAGAGAAGATGAGGAATTATTATTCAAACATTTTTAAGTGTTTTGGTGCAATTTCACTGCTTCAGATTTTTGTTATATCAAAAAAATTTATATGGAACAACACCATATATTAAATGTTTATAATTTAAGTGCTTTCAAATGCTAAATATTGTTATTAGTTTCAATATTTCATAATTTTTATTACCTTTTAGTCTCTTAAGCTCAATTTTTAGCCAAAGACTGAATGTTTTATTTTATTTCAGTTAGAAATATATTCAGCACTTTATGTAATGTGTAATGGTCTAGTTTTGTGATTAATATATCTTGACAATTAATGATATCGCTTTAAAAGCTGGTAGCGGAGGACATGACTAACGAATGTCTATATAAACAATTTTTTCTTTAATCACTGTATGAATATAATTAATTTATGTTGATATTATAATTTACTAGAATATCAGTTTCAAACATTCATAGTACATATAGAGGAAACATTTTAGTATTTATTAATTATTTAGTTTGTTGTGAAATATTATATTTTCAACTATTTACCTGTGTTCCTTTGGACATTGAAACATGTTATATACAAATTTGTAAAAAGGTATGGTTCTCTAGTTCAGTTGTTCTCAACCACCTATTGCAAGGACCTATGTAAGTAAGTCGCGAGATTTACAAACTTTCACTTTCATTCACTTTGTACTATTAAAAATGTTGCATATAACTAACTAAAGGTATCACAAGTTTGTAAAGAGTGTGTTACTACGTAGCTGCGTAAAAAAAGGTTGAGAACCTTAAGATTATATTTTATTAAATCTGAAACCATATGGTAGATCATAGTATACCTTATAAAAAAATCAAATACTTCATTTGTACCGTGAGTCTTACTTGTAAAAATTACAGAAATATATATTTTTTAGTATGATTAAAAAAAAGCCATCTCATCGCTTTTTATTAGTCTCAAGTCATCCAATAGTTTATATTATTTATTATCATTATCAGTGTAATATTATTTCAATTAAAAATGTTATATGATATGTTTAGCTTCAACTGAATTTATAAGGATAAATTATAATATGTATATTTTTTAAATAAATACTCTGTGATACAAACTGTAATTTTATTTATTTCAAGTCACGGATCTCCTAATATGAGGCGTCATGTAGAAACAGGTAGCATATTTTATAATGTTGCCAGCCAGTAGTGCAAAAATTGTGAGGACAACTGGACGTTCATATAACACTGAAAATAAAAAAAGGATATATTGTAGTAATGGGAATTGCTACAATGAAATAGGATGGGGTTGCCAATAGTACTATAAATTATACTGAATTTACGTAGTTACTATTAAAGAAATATATTGTACCCAAAAATAAACATGAACAGACCCACAGAATTCTTTGACACATATTGTTGGCAAAAAATATCAAATGTATAAAACGATAATAGGTTAAAAAATAAATAAATACATGTATATATTAAAAATTTCTATACATATAGGTATCTTAAATGTGGTATATATTTTTATAGCTCGTTCAAAAAACACTAACATTGCTCAGTAAACTTTAACATCTCTAGGTCTAAGTGTAATTCCCCTAACATAAATAACGTTAATAGAAATTGAAGCAAAAATGATAGCTATAGCACTTCGGCCTATGCGTTGAATAATGTGGATTTGAAACCAACAATAAACTGATGATTGTAATACAATTTAATAAATTTCTAGCGCTCTCTTATTTTTGATAAATGCACTAAAACCCCATTTTAAGTTGAATGCATTTCCATATACAGTTGTGACTGTGGGTGAAATTCGATCCTTATCCTTATTTTAATTATAAATAAGTTATTATTGAAGTTATTCTCTTGGCTTTGGAAGTACTTCTTTTAACGCTTTTGAGAAAATTAACAGGAGTGATTTTTTACAATGGGCGCACACACCGACACCATAAAGTTCTTCGGTAATTTTCTGTCAATTTTTCATTACAAAACCGATACTGACATATTTTTATTTGTTTACATTGTAAATTATTAATACTAAAATATTGATAAATAGTTTATTTTCCTTTTTTTGGTATCCTACTTGATTCTGTATGTCTGTACATATAGAAAATACATTTTAAAACCCTTTAAAGATAATTAAGTATATTTTTTTAATTAAAACCTTATCAATTGCATGTAATGTATTTCATTAAGGTAAAGAAGTATAAGTTCTTACGTGCGTATATAAGTACACATATAGGCTTTGTTATAGGTTATATTACCTGTGAAGATGTTAGTGAAGAGAACAAAGCTGTAAGAGAAGACCAACGCGTAGTGCACCGTCCTCGTCTCGGCGGAGGTGTCCGCGTTGCCCCACACCAACATCGGCAACGTCAGCAGAATGCTAACGTTCGCCAGTGAAAATGCTTTCACCATTCTAATAAATGACACTGAAATTGTATTCATTATCCATTGTTACTCCACTCACAAGTCGTGAGCACAAAATGATTTCACTTAAAACTATTTACTTAACAAAAATCCATGATGTTTGTCCGCGATGAACTACGATACTATTTAACCGATCTTCATGAAACATTGGTGTTTATGTATAATTTGGTCCAATTTGGAAATAGGATAATTTGTATTTCGATTAATGTCCTCAATATTTTATAATTATAAATTAAATAATTGTCAATGTTGATTATTAAGTGTAAGTTTTTTCAGTCTCGAGCAGATGGCGCTGTGAATTAGTTTGTGGACAGAAAACTGTAGGACCGACTGTTATAGATATCTCATAGATGGCGCCACGTTTTAACTTTTTCAATAATAGAGCCACAGCACCGCGTGGCAGCTCGGCTATATATAAAAAGGCAGAGACAAAACCGTTCAGGGTATCTCTTCCGTATCTCAACCAATTTGCTTAATTTTTTTGTCCAGTAGATACTGACAAACTTTAGCGTCGCTAATAAAAATAAACCGAGGCAGCCATAAGAACTGCCCGACAGAGTAAAAACTCAAAATAATGAAATAACTGCATACTGTTTTGAATTTTATAAATAATTATAACTTGAATTATTTAAATTTCATATTTTGTATATTGAAATTATTAATATTAGTCTGGTTTTCACATGTATTGGCACTCCGAACAATAATTATGTACATTTATAAAGTTTATTAAGTAAACAAACATATGATGGGCTGCACAATCTCAATACAAGATATCGATATTACTTGTACACAAGCCGTTATACTACGCGTCTCTAACTTGGCATAAGTGCGTATTGCGTCACGTACATGTCGAGGTCATCGGTGACGCGAACCCATAAATTGTTTCATTACCATAAACCACTAAGCACAAGGTTGTCAGTTCGTTCAATACATAAGAACATCTTACCATCTAATGACTTAAAAATTGTCAAGAATTAGAAGTTTTATAATGGGCAATATGGACATGGCTTGATAATAGAAATATTCACCAACCTTCACTGTTTGATGTAAATGGCGCCGTCAGTTTCATCAAACATTGAACTGTTAATATAAATACTATTATCCCTGAAAAAAAAAAAACAGCATAATGTTACATCCTGTACAAAAATTACGTTATTACAAGTAAAAAATATATGTGTCATAGAGGCGTGGGAAAACGGAATACACAAAACTAACACCTGATCCCTACAATTATTGTAAACAAACAATGGGTTTTGTAGGAATAGCAGGTCTGGAATTTTGTTGTATATTTGGAATAATTACATCAGCCTGTTAGACATTCCTATGTATATACTTAAATACTAATGTAAATGTTGGTTTGTTCAACATCTTAAATTTATCCATTAACTGTTTTGCAAATTTTGACACAATCTAAGAATCTTCGAATGAGTTTTTGTTTATTTTTTTGGAATACAGACTAATGCACAGTAAATAGTATAGCTAACTAGGAATAACTAAATAAAATTGAAATTAAAAGTAAAACACAGTACATTTAAGTTTTAGTGGAATATCTAAAACATAGCTAGTAGTCCGGTGAAGCTGTTAAGACCTTGCTAGGTAAATAGCATAGTCAGTTCGAAAAAAAATAATATCTAAACATATTTGAAGTAAACAAAGTAATAGGCACTAACTAGTAACCAATATAAACACTGTCATTGTAATTAGTTGCATTTTGATACCAGATCACAATGATGTGGAGTGTAATGAAGATATTAAAGTCTGAATATTACCTGTAAATGTCGAAGTGAACTGAACATAAAAATCTTTCTCCCAAATGAAAAGATCACTGTCTTCTGCTTTTGATTCTTCGGACCACATAATGCAAACTTCTCTCAAGGCTTCAGGCATTGATATGTTTATACTATTGAGATGTAGCTTTCTGAAAATGTAATAGGTCTTTATTAGTATTTTCTCAAACACGCAAGGAAATATTGTTATAGTTTTCAAAAAAAAAAACACAAAATAACAAATTTACGTACAAAGAAAATCAAAGCCATTGCAGGAGCGTTTTTGAATTTGGTAGATTACATCGCTCCAGCAATGTTATATGAAGCGAAATGCTGGGGTTATTAAATATTATTATTCTTTTATCCTTCTTGGCATATCAAAATAAGTCTCTTTAGTTAGTACAAATTGCGTTCACGTGGCTGTATAGTGCTATATATAAATGCGCTTGCCTTTCGACATAGATGATGAATAGAAAATTGGCGGCAAAGCTGAAAATAGTCTTCATTTGTTATTTACATACTTCTATACATATAAACTTAATAATTAAAATGAGTTATTATTGGGAATAACTAAATAAAATTGAAATTAAAAGTAAAACACAGCCCATTTAATCTGGTTAGTTTTAGTGGAATATCTAAAACACAGCTAGTAGTCCGGTGAAGCTGTTAAGACCTTGCTAGGTCAATAGCGTAGTCAGTTAAAAAAAAAAAAAATCTAAAACATATTTGAAGTAAACAAAGTAATAGGCACTAACTAGCAACCAATATAAACACTATCACAATGATGTGGAGTATAATGAAGATATTAAAGTCTGAATATATATACCTGTAAATGTCGAAGTGAACTGAACATAAAAATCTTTCTCCCAAATGAAAAGATCACTGTCTTCTGCTTTTGATTCTTCAGACCACATAATGCAAACTTCTTTCAAGGCTTCAGGCATTGATATGTTTATACTATTGAGATGTAGCTTTCTGAAAATGTAATAGGTCTTTATTAGTATTTTCTCAAACACGCAAGGAAATATTGTCATTATTTTCGAAAAAAGAACACACGAAATAACAAATGTACGGACAAAGAAAATCAAAGCCATTGCAGGAGCGTTTTTTAATTTGGTAGATTACATCGCTCCAGCAATGTTATATGAAGCGAAATGCTGGGGTTATTAAATACTATTATTCTTTTATCATTCTTGGCATACCAAAATAAGTCTCTTTAGTTAGTACAAATTGCGTTCACGTGGCTGTATAGCGCTATATATAAATGCGCTTGCCTTTCGGCATAGATGATAAATAGAAAATTGGCGGCAAAGCTGAAAAATCGTCTTGATTTGTTATTTACATACTTCTATACATATAAAATTAATAATTAAAATGAGTTCCAACGGTTCAGAGAGTGAAATGTAGATTGATTGTACTCCACCAGATTTAAGATCAGAAGCCAAATTGGCAATGGAAAACCTACCTCCAGCAAAGCCAAAAGAAAAATACATGGAAGTATATGAAAATTTTATGAGTTGGAAAAACGAGAAAAAAGTGAACATTTTCTCCGAAACAGTATTTTTGGCGTATTTTAATGCGATTGCTAAAACTAAAAAGCCATCTACATTATGGGCAATTTATTCCATGATGAAATGTACAGTTCATGTTAGAAACGGCATTAACTTGACAAATTATGGAAATTTAACTACTTTCAAAAAACTGGCCTCATATGAGATCTTTTTGGGAGAGAGTAGTAGGTTTTTAACAAATATGGAAAAGCAAGGAGAGAAGTAGTGCCAATAAAGCAAGGAGAGGAGTAGTGCCAATAAAGCAAGGAGAGGAGTAGTGCCAATAAAGCAAGGAGAGGAGTAGTGCCAATAAGGCAAGGAGAGCAGTAGTCCCAATAAAGGTGACTGTAGATGTATATCAGTAAGGACCCTTTAAACCTGAGTTGCAAATCGTAAGCACTGGACTGGGTTTTCCAACCCTAAAGACAATAGACCTGGCACCTGTCCTGTGAATCTATGGATTGTCAATCTCTATTAATTTGTCTATTAAACATTTTAAACAAGTAAATAAGAAAACATTTTAAATTAATATTTAATTATAGTGATTCACAATAGTCTGTACCTTCCTAAACTTTGTAATGTTTCACAAGCATCACTCAATCATTTTGAGTACTTATTTCTGTCTATTTGCCACTAACTTTCCTTTTACTTACTCCCATCTGTTCCAAGTAGTGTGATATTAGATATTTTGCACTTAAATTTAGTTCAGTGTTTCCACAAAGTTATAACATATTAAATAAAAAAAGTCTGATTACTTACAAAGTAATTACAAAATTACTGAAAACTTACAAAGTTGTCTGATTGGCATTTTTCACATTTTCAATACCACACATTAAATTGATTGCTATATTAAATAGACTATCACTATGCCACACACCATATGTTTCCAGCATTACAAGGATGATCAACAGCTTCCAATATGACTGAAAAATGAAAATGTATTTTTTTATACATATATATCCAAACTACACACATGACATGACAACAGTGTCCAAATAGATATTGATCACCAACATTGAATGAAACAATTAAAATGAAACATAGTGGAATAATTATACATGTTGTATTCCAAGACGAGACAGTGGGATACTTCAAGTGGGATGAAGTATCTGTACATGAAAGGAATGGAAAAATATCTTGGTTCATCACATGCTGTTGAGACGCTTGGAGGCTACCGTGACAGTGTCAACTATTGATGGATTATTGATTTCATAGTGATCACTCTTGTTTTTGGATTGCACTGAGCTTACAGTTGGGTCCTGTGCTATCACTTTGTGTTTAGAGGAAAAAAGTTTATACTATTACAAATACTTATACTAATATTTGTATACAAGCTTTCCCCATGGCTTTGCTCTTGTTAATGTAGATAACACCAATCCGTTGGGAACAGAACTTTTTTCAGATGAAAGTTAAAATTTCCTTTTGTGTACTCCTGATAATATTTATTCAATAATGCATACAATTGTGTTATGCATTGTAAATGCATTGGTTCAGTAGTTACAGTCAATGATATCATAACTAAAAATCTGTAGATACGATAAGGGGTTCAACAGAGCCTTGTTAAAACTGCTAGTTAGTTTATTTTAGATGGCTATCCTGTCAATTCGCCTGTATGTAAGCAACATATGACTGTCTTTTTCACCAAATATACTGAGAACAAGCCCTGTTACTTCCGCATTTTATCCAAGACAGTGTGGTGTTGCAATATTACTTTATGTATTATGTAGGTAATATATCTTTAGTTATAATATCATTGGTTACAGTGTGTTAGTGTAACAAACAAACTCATATTCAAATTTATTATATTAGTTAGGAAGGCAAATTTTTATAAACATGTTTACCCTCTGAAACTACTGATTCTAAAAAAATTTACTATTAGAAAGTTTCGTTTTGTTTAAGACAGTTTTATTGTCATTAAGTTCTGAAGTACAATATTCTGGAAATTTATAAAACAAAAATTATTCATGTAAGTAAACTGTTATATAGTCTTGTCACAATTATAAATATGATATCAAACTGTAGATAACATGATTTACATTATGTTAAGTTCCATAAAAGGAGAAATTCTTTTTCTTCCAAACTGAGTAACACTATTAGCCTATTGGGCATTCGCAGCTTCATCAGACTAAAGAAGAGATTCATTTTTATCTGGTATGATAGGTGTTCAAGACTAGCATAAGATAACCATTAGTTATAGACTGAAAATGTCCTATTTCTGTGGTCTGTAAAACCAGTTTATAGGGTACCATTATTTGTTAAGTGAATATTTAGTTAAGCTGGGATAAAATAAATTAGAATAAATAGTACTTACTTTGAAGTCTGTGTTATAAAGGATATGCCTCTGAGCCTCCCTTGACATTAAGACCAAATCAATCATCACAATAACCGGATCATACTCTATATATTTGTCAACAACACCCTTACAACTTTCCTGAAATTGTTAATATAAGACGAGTTAATCATAAGTTCCATAACTAACTATAAAGTTGAACCAAACGGTAAATGTAAAAACCCTTGACATCTTAGTAGCCAGTGTTTATATTGTATCCTCGTAAAATAAAATCAGCTACAATTACAATCTATACTGAAAAGGAATTAATTGTCATCTACTCGGTGATAATAGTGAATTGTGTCACAAAGTGTATTTGTTACATGCCTGGGTAAATAATTTGTATACGCAAGTAAAAAAAACTACCCCACAACTTTATCGAATACTTACACATTTGGTAAGCTTCAAAACATTTGGTCCATAAGTTTTGTATAGGGCTGCAGCAGATACGCCACAATTTACACATTTGTAGGGATTGCTTGTTGACATTATTAAAACTAATATCTTGAAAAATGTAACTATTCCATTGGAAAATAAATACTGCAAGACAAGATACACTCGTAGACAACTTTACGTTTGTTTATAATAATGACATTGATATATATCTAATGTTGCCAAGTAAAAATAATGTCGGAATGGTATATAGATCAAAATTACCAAGCTTTATGAAAAAATACATTCTAATATTTATGAGTACCTAATAATATAAATAGTGATAAATATTAGATAAGGTTACAATTTTACCGCTAATTTTAGCCTATAGCGAACCAACCCGCCGCGATGTTACCATATAGTATCTTATCTATGATAATAAGTATTATAGGACGCCGTGTCCTCACACCAACAGCAGCATAGATAAGATACTATATACTGAGAAACAGCAGTCTGCCCAAGCACTCGTGACTCTCAGTATATAGTATCTTATCTATGCAGTATGCTCGTGACTGTTTCACGCTTGCCTATCGACATGCGCCTACGACGCACACACATTTGTTCAGTTTACCGTGTTTTTACCTATAATATTTTGTGAACGCCACGATTGTACTTTTTTTGTGTTTGAATAGCCTGAGAATTAGCTTTGCTACCATCATATGAGATAAAAACACCTCATAAGCCTTAAATTCCATGTCATTACACCTATAAAGAAAAGCAATAATAAATTCTCGTTTGCTTTTTAAAATTTTTGTTGTTGTATGTTTACATTTTGGTAACTTGATTTTTTTTTTCGAACTGTCTGCTGTTATAAAGCTTATTCCGATACAGAACTTCCGAAATTATCTTTTACCTTTGCAATTTTGTTACTTCTGTTAATTGTAGACCCATCGCAAACGCAGTATAAATATGAAATACAAAAAATAATAATTAAAAATACATATTGCTATTCCAGAGGTACAATAATGCGATTTATATTTGTATTCGATTTATATGTGTAATCTAAGCATTGAAAAAAATCACTACATATTATAAAAAAATCACTACATATTATAAAACAAAGGCCTCTGCCACGTTTGTCTGTCTGTTCGATAAACTTAAAAACTACTGAACGGATTTTCATGCGATTTTTATTAGTAGTATATAAAGTGATTTTTTTTTCTCGAACTGACTACGCTATTAACCTGGTAGGGTCTTCACAGCTTCACCGGACTACTAAGGTTGGCGCTTAAGGCACACAACCGATTTGGGTTTTAGGTAACATACACAAGGGTGCACGCACACCTCGGCTTGGGCTGTTACCTGGAAAAAGACGCGTCTGACCTAGCTAACTATTGTAAGCTTCATACATATATACATTTGTGAACCATACAATCGAAATTGCATGATTCACAAATGAATACGTGTATATCGGATTGAAACGAACTTAAACTATTCGATTCAGTTCGAAAGTTCCGTGGTATTATTTCCCATCCACTGCATTTGTGCACAGTAACCAAACTATATAACGTACTGTGCTTACCATCAAGCACAGTGCAGTCATTTTGCCATTCTACAATTTTAAAAAAAGGCCGGTGAAGTTGTTAAGACTTTGCTAGGTACATAGCGTAGTCGGTACGAGAAAAAAAAAGTGACTAAACAAAGCGTTTGATAACTCAGGTTCGTTGTCATAAGCATTCACAGTTCGGCTTAGTAATACACGGTTGCGTCATGATTATTGAACGGTCGTTTTTAGGGGAAGATAGACGTAAATACGCGATTTACTCTATCTTATATGAGTTATTTATTTTGAACAGCTGCGCGCGCGAGCCGTTGTAATGTAGCCGCGATGGCTGGAAACCTATGTATTGCAGTGACGGATCCTAGAAGAGGATTTCGGGCGGTTTCTTCGTATGCCGAGATCTCCGAGATCTCGTGGAAGATGAGTAATTGACCTGCGTAGTCAATACTCGATAGGGAGAAGGAATAGGCGGGGTGATCCTGTGAAGGATTAGCCGCCGGAGGTCTGGGAATGGGCTGGGACGCGGGCTTAGGAGCCCACGGAGCCTAAGGGGGCCCGGTAGTTGGGGCGCTAGTCGCAGGTGCGGACGCTGCCAGTGCACGAGACATGCTCGGCAGGCTCGGGAAGGCCTCTCGGGACATGAGAGGCGGGGGTCGGGGGCGGGCGGGGGCGGCGGCCGCCTTAGACGGCGACGCCTGCCTGGGGTATCGAGGGCGCTTTGTGCGCGGGGCGTGGGGACATCCGCAATTATTCGCGGTATGACCCACGCCGCGGCACAGAACACAGCTCGGGGGATCGGGGAGTAGATAAAGTGATTTATGAGGAAGGTTTAGGTATATAATTTTTCAAGGTTTTCTTATCAGGGCGGGACAACGGCAGCTTAGCCCTCTAGTGCACCCATAAAAAAACTACGCCACTCGGCCATGATAATGTCATTCATAATACAAGAAGGCTAAACAAGATAAGCAAACAGTGTAAACAACGCGTACCTACTAGTTCGTTCGATGAGAAAGAAACTCAGAACGAATTAACTAACGTGTCCCTTACTCTACACTTAATTGAGGGAAAACAAGCGTCGATGCTACGTTCCATCTATTTCCCGTACCTCCATCGCATATTTATGCAAACAAGATTGCAAATGTATGCAACTATGTTGGCAGAAATACAAGGACTTTTATTAAGTTAATCATGAGAAACAATTGCAAGTACGAATTTGAAAAATTCTGTTATACTTTTGATAAAACTAGATGCTTTTTACAACATAACAAAGATTTCAATTAAAAAATCCAAATAAAAAACCAACAGTCAGTATTCAGATGGGATTAAAAACATTTTAATAAAAAAAAAGTCGCCTTACTAATATAAATGCAAATTTTCTTTAAAAGACGGCAGAGTCTAAGGGTCTACAAAGTGGCACTTTTATGGGCTGGACTAAAAATTTTAATAAAGCTAAGGTCGACTCTTATATACTGACGACTTTGAATATTCAAAATACTTTATAATTTCATTTTTTTATTCTAGAAAAGATTCTTGGAAAGATGAATGAGGTTTTGTAAGTTATCGAATTTCATTGCTAGCAATACATTTATGATTAATAAAGAAATTATGGAAGATTTTCGTGGGATTTTAATCTTTTATGCAGTAGTTGGATTTATTTTTGACGTCACAGTTTCTTCCGTTATATAATACCCTCAGATTAAAAACGGTAATAACTACGAGACCAATAATGGTTTCGCAACAATTGAGGTCATAATGGATAGAACATGGCTGAATATGTTTTTGTAATAGTGACGTGAGATGTCGATTTACTTTCGACAAAAATATAATCAAATGCTGTTTTGTTTTGCGTTAAGCATTGACACGAGTTTACCCGAGGCAGTCGTGCTGGCCAGCGATCTTATATATATAGAGTCATATATAGGGTATATATAAATAATTTAGAATTTAAAAAAAGATAAGCGTCGAGTTGTACACTAATAATTATAATACATTTAAGATTTTGTCAAACGGCACTGTTTTTCGTTACTAAAAACTTGAAAAGATTTCTTCATGGAACCATATTATATAGATAGATAGATATAGGAATAGATAAAGTTATACGTATATATAAAATAATTTAGAAATCAGCGTACTAAATTCACTTTGTGTCCTAAAATTTGTTACATTATAGCACGTAACTATCGATGTTTTATATGAATAAATATATACTTTTTATTTATTATTACTTTATATTGCTACTTTATATTACTAAAGAACAGCAATTTACAAAACTTAAGAGTAGATAAATGTCAAAATGGCCATCATAGCTAGCCGCGGTGTGTTGTGAAAAATTGTATATTATTGTAGCATGAAAACGCGTTTAGCTAGGGCGTTCATTCAGGTATCCTTAAATAGAAGTGCTTTAGAAGCACTACTAGGATTCATAAGTAAAATAATAAATATATTGCCGAGGTATGTCAAATCGGTATTAAATTAAATAAATACAAAGATAATGAAAATACCATTTTACATGAGATACAAATATGCGTGGAAATATAGAAAATGTAAATCAGAGGAAAGTTCGCATCAAAATAATTTGAAAACTTACGCATTTAAAAAACCTACAGCTACGGTAGCATAGAAAAGGAAATGAAAAACCTGCGCGGCGCAATAACTTAACTGAACACTTATGATTTTATCCCTACGGTTTTCACGGAGAAGCTACACAAATCCACCCGGTTCTTTTATTTCATAAGTTTGGGTTATATGAATCTATATTTTGTAATAGTGGTGCCATTCATACGTAGTATAGGTCGGCTCTTGTTTATTTTATTTTTGGCAACCAGTCTTCTAGTAGATTATTACTATAGCATTGTCGAGTAGGCAATAGGCATTGCAAGTTTTTTACGATCATTCCAATGAACTAACAACATGGTGGCCTAAAACTTATAAAGTTCTAAAACTTTTCGAGTTTTTGTGATGAGTAAGAATTTGTGTTCCGTGATATTATTTCCTATATATCTACTCAACTTTTGCTCAATAACCAAACTATAATACGTAAAACACCACCAATATTACAAAACATATTTTATACATCAATACTTATTTATTGCAGGGACTTTTTACGCAAGAAATATAATTTAAACAATGAGATCAAATCGGATTCCGTAAAGGACTAACAATATACTTAATCGTAATAACGAATTAATTTATTTCAATCAATACTAATGTTTTACCTATGGTGTTTAACGTTTTTAGTTTGCTTTGTCTAGTAAACAAGGCACTACGTTCGGATATAAAAGTTAGGTTTATGGTACTGCAGACCTTATTCAATCATTTTGATTCTAAACAATTATTACTACCAGTATAATCAATATTTAATACTTTGGATAAAATATTAAAACGGAATTTACTGGTAGTCATTTTATGTTTGACTCAATTTCGTTTTAACGACTTAATTTGATCTACATATTACATAATGTTTCACAAGATATATTAAAATATAGGTCAAAGTTTACATCTATCACAACTACAACAAGAGACGCTCTCTTTAAAATATGTAAAGATTTGACTTATAAGGTTAGAAGTTTTTTGAAGTGAAAACTTCTTTAGTCAAGTAAGCGGTATTTTTGGCAGGAGATAAATTTGTAATTTCAAGTCATGATATATAATTAAGGGATACCGGTCGTATTGCGCGACTTGCGTCAGACTAGCGATGCGTAGTATAGGGACCTGTGTACATGTAATATTGATATTTTGCAGTTTATCACACGTTTGATTGATCAATAAACTTTATAAAAATGTATATAGTTATTGCTCCGAGTGCCAATAGATAAGAAAAGCACACTAATGTCAATAATTTCAATAAACAAATTCTGAAATTGAAATATTGTCATTCACACTATAATTCATTTAAAAATTCAAAAGAGACCACAATTATTTCATTGTTTTGAGTTTTCACTTCTGTCGGCGGTTATGACTGCATCGAATTTTTTAACTTAAAACTTTGAAAATCTTGAAAAATAGATCGTGTAAAAGTATATAAATTATTTAGCTAATACTAAGTTTTGTAGCTAAAGCGAATATTATATAGGAAGGCTTTATTTTTATTAGTAAGCTTCATTGATATTAGAGTCGCAGCTTGGTTAACAAGCACACTGACCACAGCTAAAAGGCTTATAAAAAGTGCGGTTGAAATTACGTTAAATCGTGCATTAGGACACTGCGATGTAGCGAGCGCAATATCGTTTTCACATTTTATAAAAATTACCTTCAGAGAGGGAAAACAAACCGAGGTCGTTTAGTATTAACGGACACAGTTATTTTTAAGTAGACTTCACTTCTATTATCTTTGAAACCGATTTTATATTTAACTAGCTATACCTCTAAATGCATTCGTTATTATGTATTTTAATTACTGCTAGCTGATTGCCGCGATTTCGTCTGCGTATCTCAATTGTTTTGTTATATTTCAAAGGGTATTAGGCAGCGTTTTCCACGAAAGCTCTCAGGCAGCTTGACTTTTTTCGATACTTTTAACAAGCGTCAATATATATCAACAAATTTACAAAAAGTCTTGACAAATGATATACATGAACCTTCCTCGTGAATCACTATATCCATTAATGAAAACCTCATGAAAATTCGCTCAGTAGTTTGTGACTTTATTGCGATCAGGCAGACAGAGGCGGAGGAGGACTTTGTTTTATAATATGTAGAGATTTCATAAATGTATACTTATATTGTATACTTATAATGTATACTTGACCTACCTCTCAGTAACAGTAGATTTTTCTTAATGAAAGGTACCCTATTCACTTTTCCGTATCCATGACTCTGCAACGCCATCTATTATTGGATTCTAACAAAAGAGATACCATTAAAATCTCCACAAAAATACCATAACATTATGCAAAATAAAAATGACAAATACGATAACATGAGTGATACGCGGTATAAATCTGATGGACGTAGAATTTGGACAGGGTGGGACAGTCATGGTTGGATGGTGTTCATAATTAGGTACCTAAAAAGAATTGGTAAGGAGATTGAAGAGAAAAGGCCGTAAATAGATGAATCTGGAGTGGTATTCAGTACTAAGCAGACCGTCTTGCGTTTGGAGATTATGATCAAGCAAAAACATTTAAGTAAACCAATTTCCAGACTAAATACATTTAAATAATTCATGTCGTTCACAAGTTAAATGCAAAGCATGGTAAGATAACTACGCTCACAAATATACGGTAATATAAAAACTATGTGTATCAACATATCGTGTCGTGAATTATAAATCGGATCCGATATGTAGCGCAGTTATTCCATTAGGATGGAGCTCGCCACAGCCGGCTGCCGGCTCACCTCGCATTCGGGGCCGATTTTAAAATAATTGGACGCCGTAACCGAATCATCTCTAGTATCAGACTCTAACGACATTGCATGCTATACTATGTACGCTATACTTAACATGTAGTTCCTATCTGTCGCCGTTGCCTGTTCTCACGTAGATGGGTCGGGTGCCCATCTTCCCATTAACAGGTCTGGCGGACGGAGGAGACGGCCGATGTGTCGTCTCCTTACAAGGATGGCGTTTTTCTGCTGCCAGGTCGACCGATGGGGCGGCACGATGAAGCCTGTAGAGATCTCGTGTCGCCCCAACTATACCAGCAGACGTACGCCGTGGGGTTACCCACACTACTGCTTGAATTATACACAACATATACACACACGTAAATGAAGAAGACGTTTCGCCATCCGTCATTTCGCTCTTACGTTTCAATAACCTTTTTTAATCCTACATTCAATATTTTTAACATGTCTTACTTTCCATACCTTACATGCCATTTGAAATAAACCGGTCAAATTGTAGGTTCATTTCAAAATAATATAAAATGTAAATTCATAATATATGTACTTTCTTAATTAATTGATAAATAATTTATCTTTAGTAAATTTATGAAACCACTGAAATTATTATTATTCTCTATGGTCTTATTGAATGTCAAAATGAATTATGGTCGAATCTAGACAACTAGGCGACCACTAGTAATTATTAATATACAAAATATATTTAATAGATTCGTCTGTTAGTCAAACGAATTTTAATTAAACTAGTTGGATAATTCATTTAATTCATAACATCATTATTCGGTTTCTTTTCGAGCATTATTCGCACACCATATAATAAAAATATTATATTACAAAAACTTAAGGTCACTCACAATTCGTCCAGATAAAATAAGGAGTTACCGTGAAAAAAAAAACCGTTTTTGAGAGACTGAAATCTCAGTTACAAGCTAGTTTATATAGTATAGCTGAGTGTGTAACAAATCTTAATCTATATCGCGTTCGATTACCTATTTCACTCGAATAGAGCCAATTCAGTGACCGAACGGCACTTTTCCGAGGATCTCCTGTTAAATATTTATAAACTAGTTTTTGCCGGCGACTTATCCCTTACTAAAAAAGGTTGCTTTTATATTTTGTATGATGAGAAGTTTTTTATTCACAGTACAAAGATTTCATCGTGAATAAAGATTGTGAATATTTTCACTGTGATTTCAAAGTTTAATCAAGATTGGAAACTTTGTTATATTCTGCTATTTAGAAATATCAAAAGCAGTTAGTTATATAGTACAAAAAATATTTTTCTACACTTTTATTTTGAACTAGCTGACCCGTGCGCCTTCGTCTGCACCAAATCGGTTACTACCGGTTTCGATTGTACTTTTAAACGCGAACAATCTAAATAAATCTCAAAACTCGATTGCAGCGATACCTACTGTTTCAAATCGTGAATCCCAACTATCCAGGGACTCACTCAAACATATACCCAGTTGGTATGTGAGAAATATTTTAAAATATGCTTTGAACCCGTTCGCAGCATCACCTACCGGGTCCAATTAAGATAACAAATAACCTACATATATTGCCGATAAATGTCTTCCCAGTACGTTGCCCCAGTAACTTCTGTCCCAATAAGCCTACAACCCGTTCGTAACATCATCTACCGGGTTCAATTAAAATAAAAACTAACCTACGTATATTGGCGGTAATGTAAAAAAAGCTTGAGAGGTCATTTCGAAAACGAAGTTCCTTTCCCTTTTTTGTAGGT
>MU160088.1:67492-96849 GCA_015888305.1 Antheraea pernyi | reverse complement strand
AGTCACAAACACTGTTAAATAATAACACACCACGCTGACTTCTTACTAAAATGCTGTAATACGCAGCCGCAGGCAGTGTACAGTAATATTAGCTCACGTACTTTTCACATATACTAACACACGTTAAATGCTCAAATACAAGCAAGTATTAAACAGTGTGCAATATACATACACACCGACATTTGCTCTCTCGCTCTGGCTCGCTAATTTTTGTATTTGTGTCTCTTACCTGTCGTTTCTTTCCGTTGCATCCGGTTTGAAATCACAACGATTCTATAGAAGTTTCACTGCAAAAACCGAGTTATCGTGGTTCCTATATAGGCTAAATGGAATATTACGTTTGATTGTATAGAAGTGTTGCAACAAGTGGAGTTCCTGGAGACGACAGCCCGTAAGCTGGGCGAGTTCGCGGAACGCGTGCGGGCGGTGGAGGCGCCGCTAGAGAGGTGCGAGGAGCGGCTGTCGGACGCGTTGACCGCCGCTCCCGCAGCCGCCGCGGAGGCCGTCGCACGGCTCGCCGACCAGATACACGCACTCCGGGCACCACTACAAGTACGTCTATAAACCAGTTTATATTATAATAGCCGACCCGTGCCCACTTCGTTGGGCGGTAATACGTACACGCGTGGAATGGTTATTTTGCGCTAAAACGCAGCGGAAGCTCTGAAAAGGAAAATGTACACCGATTTTGCAACATTCTTCATTGTTGCTCCGCTCCTATGTGTCTTAGCGAGATGATATATAGCCTATAACCTTTCCTGATAAATAAGCTATATAAAACTCGAAGAATTTTCCAAATCGGACCAGTAGTTCCTGAGATTACCCCTTACAACGTCACAAACTCACAAACTCTACCTCTTTATAATATTATTATTAGTAATAGATTCATAATGTTTTGTTATTCAGCTCTATATTGTTTAAGATTCCTGGTGTTTTACGTAATATACTTTGGTTATTTGGTTACTTGTGCATCAAGCGAAGTTGATCGAAAATAATACCACGGAGCATGGACTCTGATTTGCCACTAAAACTCCCTGGAAAGTCACTAACAAGAGGGATACTAAAGGATTGTTGAAAAAAAAATCTTTGTAAAGACTCTTTCGCACCAGGATAGTAATTTAGTCGATTACTAAGTAATCTAGTAGATAATATACTCACTACTGCCCAAAATTAAAAAGGCTTCTTTATTTCTGTAATGTTCGCTACATTAATATAAGCATCCATATTGTAAATACGTAGAACAAATTTTAAAGCGGTTTCTTTGTTTCGGGGAAACGATATTGTGTGACAGCCAATTAGCTTGGTTAAAGCCATAGGTTCGGATTTGCTTAGCAGATGAATTGGCAAGTAGTGCAGCGTGCTAGGCGCTACTTCCCGAAAGGTATAGAACGAAATCTATCGACTCGACTAAACGATGATGATATAATGCGTTAACGCGAAACTTAAATACCCAGAGAGGTATATAACAATATTTCAACACTGTTTAGTAGTAAAGTTTTCATTTTTTTATATTCTATTTCATTGCAGACAAACAAACAGGTGGGCACCTGATGTTAAGTGATCAACACCGTCCATATATATTAACAACACCAAGGGAGTCGAATGTGCGTTGCCAGCTTTTGTTTGGGGGAAAGGGGAGGTGGTCCTCCGGCGCTCTCACTGACCGGACGTAACGCAAAAATGCAAGCACTGTTACTTCACATCGGTTTTCTATGAGAGGGACCAATAATAGCTTCAGCGTTTCTCTACCACCTACAAAACACTTCACGACACTACGTGTATAATCAGAGTGGTCAAATAGATGGACGAGGAGTGTAGTTATAACGATGTTGTTCGTTCGCAGAGTATAAACTCTGCTGTAGACGACATAGTGTCCGTCGCGACGGAGCGGTGCGGCGCGGAGACGGGCGCGCGCGCTCGCCGCGTGCTTTATAACGATGTTGTTCGTTCGCAGAGTTTAAACTCTGCTGTAGACGACATAGTGTCCGTCGCGACGGAGGGGTGCGGCGCGGAAACGGAATTCTCCTTATAAATCAATTGAAAATTAGGTGCACTGCATTCATACATGTCTCATATTGCCAATGTATACCAGGTGAAAGTTTAGACAGTAGCGATATTTATGAAGGATAATCTGAACTCAATTCTCCTTATAAATCAATTGAAAATTAGGTGCACTGCATTCATACATGTCTCATATTGCCAATGTATACCAGGTGAAAGTTTAGACAGTAGCGATATTTATGAAGGATAATCTGAACTCAATTCTCCTTATAAATCAATTGAAAATTAGGTGCACTGCATTCATACATGTCTCATATTGCCAATGTATACCAGGTGAAAGTTTAGACAGTAGCGATATTTATGAAGGATAATCTGAACTCAATTCTCCTTATAAATCAATTGAAAATTAGGTGCACTGCATTCATACATGTCTCATATTGCCAATGTATACCAGGTGAAAGTTTAGACAGTAGCGATATTTATGAAGGATAATCTGAACTCAATTCTCCTTATAAATCAATTGAAAATTAGGTGCACTGCATTCATACATGTCTCATATTGCCAATGTATACCAGGTGAAAGTTTAGACAGTAGCTATATTTATGCAGAATAATCTGCACTCGATTCTCGTTCTAAATCAATTGAAAAAATACATGTTTTGTATTTGATTTAATTATCTAGAAAAATGCAAAAATTATACTCAATCCTCTACGCGGCTTTTGTTAAAGCAGTATCAGAGAGATGAACAAAAGAAAGGGTTTATTGTCAGTTTTATTATCGAAGGTTATTAACTCCGAGTCGCCCCTTGTAGCTTTCGGTACCGGTCATTGCACCTAAGTTTATTACGTTTGTGTTCATACTTTTGAAAGTATTAGAACAAAATTTAACTAAGGTTTTCTTTGTTGTTTATTAGTATTTGTTTTTATATTATTATTCTTTATGTTATATGTAACCAGGAAGTACCACAACTTTGAATATTACAAGTGACCAACCTATCACCTGATATATATACTTGCTTTCAAACTATGTACTCTATTTATTCTAATTCGCTTTATTGTTAATTCTGCTCTTAAAATATATTTAATCAATATTTATTTATTTTTTTCTCAATTTTGTTGTTTTCGCACAAATATATTCTGAATTAGCAATATAAAGGGAGAAAGAAGTGGTCATAATTTGATACGAATGACGTCTCTTTTTCTTGATGCGTTGCATGAGCATATTAATATAATAGGATCATAAAGATTCTTCAGAAATGATTTAGGTCTAGGTCAGAGAGTCATGACAACTTCAAAGTTCGTTTAAATTCATTGAGCATTACGTATTGAGCATATACGTACGAAATTAATATAAGCTCACTATAAAACCGTTATAGGCTTCAAGTACTATTAAATTTAGCTCTAAGTAATGTTTTTTTACCATCTTATTCGAATACATCAGGACAAAGTCAAGGACCTCTCGCACGACCTGTCCGACCTGGAGAAGGAACTGGACACGATGAAACATCCGGGACGCGACATCAAGACGGTGAAGCAGCAGCTGGACGACGTCTCCCGGTTCTACAAGCAGCTGGAGAAGGCCGACGATCTGATCGGAGACACGGAGAGAGCTGCAGAGACGCTGGTCGACAGCGGATACACCGCTGATCCGTCCAAGACTAGAGATCAAGTAAGTAAATAAGTGAAACTTACAAGCCACATTACTTAACACGTTCCGTGTTACATGTACCACACCGGTGGTACACGATTTGATAACCATTGAAAACAAAAAAATTACTTTGTTCTGCGATGTATGATGTTGTAACGTTATATTGTATGATAAATACATGACGTAGTCGGGTGAAGCTGTGGGAAGGATCCTCAGACCATTAGAGTAGACGGTTAGAAAAAAAATTATAATGATTTGATATCTGTTAAAATATCAAATGGCCTAAAGGACATGTTAGGCAAAAATTACTTGACACTATTGACCTAGCAAGGTCTTAACAGCTTCACCGGACTACTAAGGCGAGCGCTTAAGAGACTCAGCCGAATAGGCACGGAACGTGTGTTAACAATTAATGTTTATGATTGAATTGCGATTACCTTATACTAAGTAAAAGTGGAAACCTCGAAACAGTTTTTCTTTTTTGGCTTGTCAGCTTTTTCAACCAGTTTGTCAACCATCTTTGGTTTGACCGCGTCGTCTGTCTATAGGTTGTAGATTTAACCGGCCGCAGTTGTACCGTGCTTGCCATCAGGCTAAATGTGGTCCCCCTTTTAAATACGGCTGTTGCTAATGGAACCGATCGCCCAACTGATCTCCGCTGACATAGGCATTTACAGTTCGTCGGGATAGATCAGATCTACATAGACGCCAGCGAAGACGCAAAAGCAAAAGCTAATTTATAATAGTTAAATAAATCATTCAGATGGAATGGTAGTGAATAAAAGAATATTTTTTACACCAGGTGGAAAGCCTCCGCAAGCAGTTAGCGAAGTTGGACGAGCGAGCTCGTGGCAAGGAACAAGACCTGGACGATACCCTCAGCAAGCTGGAGGCCTTCTACAAAGCTTACGATTCAGTCATGGACGACGTCCAAGAGGTCAGTAATACCTTATTCCTATGTATTTTCTTATTAATTATGACAAATTATGAAATGAAATTTTCTTTAGATCCACCAAAAACCTCTTGGTAATATCTCTGTCTCACTGTTCATTATTCATCACGTCATCTCTTTCGTACATTTATTTACTCTGTGCCATTGAGTAAAACACACGATATTTTCTTTCTATAAATAAACAAAGATCATTATTTATACATTCTATATCGATATGTAACTTAATCGATCTTAATATTGTAAGTAAACACTACTACAATACAATAAATAATAATATAATTATTTATCAATCATTATTCAATTTATTATATTATCAATTTATTTATCAATTAATTATATTTCAGACTCATAATTGTGGGTACAATTAACAAGTTTAAAAAGTAGTGTTAGTAATAGTAATAAAATAGAATAATAAATTATAAACAAAAAAAAACACAGAACACAGGATATAACATTAAGTGACAAAATAAAAGAAACTATAAAGAATTTATTTCTATACATTATAAACTTTATCTATACCTACAAATCAATCTGTGTTTGTATCTCTTACTGGTAGACTGATTATACTGTTCCATGAGTATTATTTGTCTTATTTAGACCAATAGGAGATTAATTTATTTTTTTAATTGTAATTTTGTCATTTTTACCGAGTTCTTACTATAATTTTATCGATTTTAATTTTCCTCTGTTAAATTTTATCGTTTATCTGCTTACACCGTATGAGAAAGCGTATTATTTATCATTCTAAAAATCTCCCTATTTTTCAGTAAAAGTTTCGTCCTAATTGATTTATCGATACAAAACTATCGAATAGTATCGATAAAAGAAAAAAAAACAATTTTACAATGTTTTTTTTGTATATTAACAAATGATACGTATCTCAGGCATCGGACCAAGTACAAAGCCTGAAGCCAGTGTCCTCGGAGGTGGAACAGATCAGGGCACAGCAGAAGGACTTCGCCGAGCTGAAGAAGAGGACCCTCGAACCTTTGGGTCAGAACGTGACGCACTGCAACAAGATCGGACAGGGACTCGTGAGGTCCGCGCTGCAGGGGGTCAGCACGCAGGTGCTTGAGAAGGACCTGGAGAAGATGAACGACAGGTGGAACGCGCTCAAGGAGAAGGTAGGACTTTTATTTTTTTCATTTGCCTAATCTTCGTTAAAGATAATTAGCAGTCATGACATAATCTGTAATTGTTACCAATTATAATTTTGTTATGACGTCAGAATTCGACCTAAATGACAGTTCCTTTGTTAGAACTTTCTAGACAGTTTATATTGCAATTTCTATTTTTTTTCTAAGTCGTTTGTTCACAAAATGTTTAAAGCTTGAAGTGAAATAGTGTAACCTTAGGTATTAAATATAAAATTGTTACATGACGGAAATCACTAGCGTTATGTGGAAGTCGACGTTAGTCGATCAAAATTTTAACGATAGAGAAAAAACATTAGTTTTGCATACAAAATGTATGTATATCGATAATTTTATTAGTGACACTTTAAAGAATGATGTAATTTTTTTCTTGAAATTAATTTTTTTCTTGAAGACAACTTGGGTGGATTGATATGCATCTTTTATTATATTGAAACTATTTTAAAACCTTTGTCGTCATAGTAATTTTTATCGACGTCTATTATTAAATTATAACATATTGTGTCTTTTCCCTTGCATATATTTGTTTTGAAATTATTTTATTAATTTGTGATATAGATTAATTATATGAAAAAAAATATGTAAATGCAGATGAACGAACGCGAGCGTCGACTGGACGTGGGGCTGCTGCAGTCCGGCAAGTTCGCGGAGGCGCTCGCGGGACTCGAGAAGTGGCTCGCCGACACCGAGGACATGGTCAATAACCAGAAACCACCTTCAGCCGACTATAAAGTCGTCAAAGCACAATTGCAGGAACAGAAGGTAACATATTCTAGTCCCCTTAACCCTTAGTCTCCTCCTTTGGACTCAATTGGTCAAATTAAGCTAATGTTAATCAATATAGCAGGTGATATCTAGTTTAGCGATAAGTATCTATACATTGCCATCAGAACGACCTACCCTTCTTCGACAACCATGACATGTTGGAGTAAACCCTTCAGTTAGTGGTAAGGTTAAGGTCTTCTGATCTAAGCTAGTCTCGTGTTCTGAGGTACAGTTTCCAGTTTTAGAGTATGTGCTAGCGTACTTTTCAGCATTTAGTGTTGAACAACTTCTACAGCAGTTCTAATTTCATTATTTCTTATATCGTTGACAAAATCTTGGAGTAAATTTCTAGTTATATAATGATTGTATGTAATTACCCTCGGACTTGGTAGATGTTTTTATCATCAGGGAAATACAAGCGATTTCCTACGATATATATTCAAAACAATATTCCATTTTCTAGACGTAATGTGTTACTGTATTCATTTGCATCTTTATATGATCCGAGTTTCTAGTTACTACTAGTACTTAAATAGGAGTGAGTATAAATTAAATAATAATTTATGAAGATTAAAAATGTTGAGAGCATTAGAATAGAAAATTACGATTTAATAAAAAATATAAAACATGTACTGTTAACAATATAGTACAGTGAAACTGGTGATAGATGGCGTTAAAACCAATTGTAGCATTAAATATTTTGAACTGTATTCCTACTCTGTAGGTTTGTATGTTAGGGAATAGCTGCTTCTTTTAATATGATACTATAATAAAAAATTATATAAATGTGGATGCTAATAAAACCTTGACAAGTTTGGTTTATTATTATTTCGCCAACAGCCGCTCATACCCTACGTTTCGTTTTACTTAACATTCGTGTATAATTATTTTAAAATGGTGTCGCATTGTTCGCAGTTCCTGAAGAAGATGCTGATGGACCGTCAGAACTCGATGTCGTCGCTGTTCGCGATGGGCAACGAGGTGGCGGCGGGATGCGACGCAGCGGAACGGAAGGCCATAGAGAAGCAGCTGAAGGGGCTCATCCAGCGATTCGACGCGCTCACCAACGGGGCGCAGCAGAGGATGCTCGACCTGGAGCAGGCTATGAAGGTAAGAACTATCATGCCCCGTACAACTTAATACTCAAATTCACACGAGGTTATTGACCTAAGTTCTCGGGAACTTACTACGTGAATGTTAAATAATTCCTCCATAAACTCTGGATTTTTTTTATTGTTCATCTATAAATGAAAAAAATATTAAAAAGAAAAGACATTACTATACTAGCGCCATACCTGCGTGACAAAGCTTCTCGCAGCAGAGGATGCTCGACCTGGAGCAGGCTATGAAGGTAAGAACTATCATGCCCCGTACAACTTAATACTCAAATTCACACGAGGTTATTGACCTAAGTTCTCGGGAACTTACTACGTAAATGTTAAATAATTCCTCCATAAACTCTGGTTTTTTTTTATTGTTCATCTATAAATGAAAAAAATATTAAAAAGAAAAGACATTACTATACTAGCGCCATACCTGCTTCTGGTACTTATCAAGCTAAAATCTCAATAAATGAATTCCTCCAAAATAAGACGCAGAATAACATTAGCACACCCTTGTCATCTCAGTAATAACTCAATAGCATATCCAATTAACGTGCTTGGTCTATCATCACGCAGTTTGATAGTTAGTAGCCCATAGCGATAAAGTTTTCCCACACCTAAATTTATTGATATATACATAGACCACAGACAAAACTTCGTGACAATACACTCAGTTATGGGTGTAGCATAAATGTATCACCAGGTAGACACAAGTCTAAGGTCGCTATGAATGTAGGTGTGAGAATTAGTAGCCCATAGCGATAAAGTTTTCCCACACCTAAATTTATTGATATATACATAGACCACATACAAAACTTCGTGGCAAGACACGTTTTGTCCATGGTCGTTATTAATGTAGGTGTGAGATAGTTACGTCGGCCATTCGAACGCGAATTGTTATTGACATGTTCTCTTGACAGCTAGAACTTAATCACAAAATGGTGGAAAGCTTGACATAATTTCATATGACCCCCCCCGCTATGGTTAGTAATTCAATGGTTAATATCATTCACAATTCTTTATCAATATAATGTGGCTTTATCGTGATCTGTATTGTTTTCAAGGTACATAAGGTGTTGTTGAATTGATAAAATATAGTTTCAAATGTAATAATACAGGTCGCAAAACAATTCCAAGAAGAGCTACAACCCCTGGTCGAGTGGTTGGGTCTCACCGAGCGTAAGGTCAAGATCCTGGAACTGGTGCCAACTGATGAGGAGAAGATACAGCAGAAGATCAGGGAGCACAAGGTATATTTCGAACTTCCATATAACATACTAGCTAATACCAGCGACTTCGTTTCCGTTGTGTATTCTCTTAACAATATATGTTATGTATAAAGGCATAAAATGAAAGCAAAAATATATTTTGCTTACAAACTTTGTTTAGTCTTTTGCAATGCTTAAAAAAAATAGTTTCTTAGAACTTTAGTAACCTTATATTAACTAAAGATATCTTGATAATTTTTAGTAGTCTTGCGTAATGCTCACTCAACGACATAACGACATCTTTTCATTTATATAGATATAGATTCTTCTCTGCTACAACATCACACGCTTAGGGACGAATGGATCTCACCGATTGTAATTAATTATAGTGGTAATATACTGTTTTCAGTTCATAATGCAATATATCAATTTAGTTAACCCCACTAAGAAATGAACTGTTGGTTTCAGCAGCTTTGAACATTTACGTATAGACGGGTAACTAAGATTAGAATCGATTGTAAGTGTAGTCATATAACGGTCTGTAATAATCACAATTGTTTTAAATGCCATCTATCCGTTCACTCTCGTACTACAACACTAAAAGCTGTACATGTCATAAATGTTTGTTATTTTTTTATGTTATCAACTAATTTACTTTTGGGAGTTTTTGCCGTGATCTTTGTCTATTGTGTAGTGGCTTTTATGTTTTCTTCATAATCTTGTGTTATTTGACTGTATGTAATTGTAATATTGGTGATATTCTACGTAATATAGTTTGATTATTATGCACAAGTAAAGTGGATGGGAATTAATACTAAGGAGCATGAATTCTGAGAAGCAACAAAAGCTCCCTCGAAAGTTCTGAAAAGAGGGCCACCACCTTCGTTAGAACATTGAAATTATCACAAGAAACATGTAATATTATTAACTACTTGAGAACAGCAGTAATAAAGGAGAAGGTTAATTGCCAAAAAAAATCAAAAAGATGTTTACTTTTGATAATATTTATCGTACGGTTATAAATTCAGTGTAGGCAGGAAAGTGATGGTTACAATTTTTTTTTTAATGTACAGATGCTGCACGACGACATACTATCGAAACAGCCAGCCTTCAAACAGCTCACGGAGACAGCTTCCTCCCTCATGGGGCTGGTCGGAGACGATGAAGCGTCCACACTAGCTGACAAGCTGCAGGCCGCCGCGGACCGCTACCAGGGCCTGGTCGAGCACAGCTTGAACATTGGGGACCTACTGGAGAACTCCCGCAAGGGTCTCCGGCACCTGGTGCTCACCTACCAGGACCTGTCCGCCTGGATGGACGCTATGGAGCAGTACCTCGCCAAGAGGAAGGTCCTCCCCGTGAATATGGAGAAATTGCTGAGACAAATGGACGAGCTTGCTGTGAGTTTTTTTTTAAATATATTTTAGGTTAGAATTTCACCACGATCTCGTTTAGGGTAGAATATCATAAATTCTTGATAATGCGCAGCAAGTTCGACATGCTACAGTTTAAAAAAAGTGTCGATGAAATGTAATTGGTACTCGTGTACACTTTCTGGAGTATATCAGTAAAAGCTTGGGAAGGAATCATGAGGTGGGTAACAATACTTATTCACAATTGCAACGATTTTTGACATGAATAAGTAAAAAAAAGATGTGGTCCAAGTGTTTGCAAAAAAATCTTCAGACGGGACAGATTACCTCGATGGTGGTAAATGACCAGACGGACAATGAAAAATTACTAAGTCAACATGTGGTACTATGTTTTTTTAATATATCATAGGAGGCAAACGAACAGGTTTGTCATGTGATGTTAAGTGATCACCATCGTCCATGGACACTAACAACACCAGAGGAGTCGCAATGGCGTTGCCAGCCTGTGTGGGAGAAGGGTGAGGGGGGAAGTGGGAAGGGGAGTTGGCTATCCGGCGCTCTCACTGACCGAACGAAACGCAACAATGCAAGCACTGTTACTTCACGTCAGTTTTCTGTGTGTCCGGTGGTAGTACCCCGGACGAGCCGACCCATTCATGCTGAAACCAGTAATAGCTTCAGCGTGGCTTTACGATATGTACTGTATGTATATATGTACGATATTGTTTTCTATTGGAGACCAAAATTGTGATTAATGAACAAGTTCGATTTCTATATGCTCATATAGAAAGCCTGAAACCTGAATTTCTATTAAAATAGACATAGCAATGGTAATATAGAATAATAATAGCGTCGTTTTTATGCCTATTTGACAAGTTACCATCACCAGATGTTTCCACAGCTAAAATTAAACCCACGTACTTAAACAATTTCACCCTGTGACTATTGTCACATGTCATCGCTCCTTCTAGACCGAGTATTTAATTCAATAAGATATTTATAATATAACAAAAAATAATATGGTAACACTGATGACATTCGTTACTTCCTGAAGAAGTTTTCGAGATGATGACGAGGGAACTTCACTAATAGGCAAATCTAAAATTATCATTTTGCAAATGAGTCCCTATTACAATATTCTTATAATACAGATTCTTATAAACTACTCACTCTTTTTATTCTTTTATTGACTCTTATTAAAACTATGTTTGTAAATAGGTCTATGAAAAAATTCCGAGTAATCATCAACACGACCATTGAAGTTATACTTAAATTTCAAATCAAAGATACTTTATTCAGTTTAGATCCTAATAACGAGTTTATGAACGTCAAAATTATCACCGGTTCGGAAAACAGCCAAGTCATCGAGAAGAACTGGCAAGAAACTCGATCTGGTTTATATTTTTAACATATATATTTCCGATACATGTTACAATCGTTTTTAGTGGATGCACAGAGAGGAGTCTATTCCAGAAATTACTATCGTTCAGATATTGATATAGTCTTTTGATACCAAAACCCGCTTGACTTGGCGCTTAACCTTACAGTCCGGTAAGTTGGTATGGGACTTTGCTGTAAAACCTAACACTATTACCTAAAAAACGATTACTGGTTTTACTAAGTCTGAAACATGAGACGACCAGTTTGTTACAGTTTTTAGTATTTAAATAATGACGGTCTTTTACAAAATGCAGTTATTTCAACGATTTTATGGAAATACATTGAATTATCAATTTGTTTCTACATCCCAGGAGAAAACCGAGGAGATATCACTGAAGCAAGAAGCAGTAGACAGCACGGTGGAGTCCGGGTTGGAGCTGATGAAGCATATCTCTGGAGACGAGGCCCTACAGCTGAAGGACAAGCTGGACGCCCTGCAGCGCCGCTACAACGACCTCACCAGCCGCGGAGCTGAACTCCTCAGGATCGCTTCCGAGACGCTGCCGCTTGTTCAGCAGCTCTTCAACAGCCATGCGAGGTACTCTCAAACCATAGATTACATTTAAAAATTTTGGTAATTTAATGGACAATCGAGATCAATCAACTGTAATGCTAGATTACGATTGGATGTTAAGTTATTATACTTGTTATATTCGATTACTATGAAGTTATATCATTTAACTAGATATGTTTTTTTATACCATGATAATTGCAGACAAGCTTACAGCCTACATATTGGTGGGAAGTCATTGTAGTCTATGGACGCCTGCAATTCTCTTTTCACATACACTAGACGTCTTCAAAATCTGAACATGGCGCTCATTCCACCATCCTTTTGAAGCCTTAAAAACTTTCTTTAGTAATTGATCCTCGTAAAATCGGTTTTGTAAATATTCATTAATCTATTTGTAGTAAGCTGATTAAAATAAATGAAATATATAGTAAATAATGCTTACTAAAGGCCTACTGAGATAATGAAACCTTATGCAATAAGTAAATGAAAGTGCTAAATGTTATTCACACTCAAAATCACGATACGAACAGCGAGTATTTATCTCATTATCATTTAATAGTTACACGTTGTGATTCGAACAGTAAATTATTCGACAACAGAATAATTAACAAGCGTTTGTAACAACAACTATTGGTATAATATATAGTTTAAACTCTCGCAATCAGATACACGATGAGCTACGTAACTCCGTATATATAAAATCAAAATTGGTTGAATGAACCAAATTCACTTCCATCCTCGAAGTTTATGAATGACAGATACTTAAATGAGTACGTCAGGATATAAGACTGTTTGTTTTGTCCAGATTAACGGAATGGATGGCGAGCGCAGAGACCTGCCTGCAGTCGGTGGAGCCAAGAGAAGAAGACATCCTCAGGCTCGAAGCAGAGCTGCAGGAGTTCAGACCTGTACTCGACAACATCAACCTTATCGGACCACAGCTATGCCAGGTTAGATTAAAATGGATCTTGAGGAAATACATTCTAAAGTATTAATTTATTTGTCTAATAGGTTCCAGAAATCATCCCATATATAATACCAATTAATAGCAACCCAATGGGATGTATTTTCAAGTATTAATGACGTCACTTCACCTGCTGTGTGAACAAAAACTTATACAATATGTTTTATATACAGAGGAACAAAACATAAAAAAATTAGAGCAAAATTAACTTTGCGTAGAAAATCTCTTTGTAAATAATGTTATCTATTTACTCCTTCTCTTCTGCGCATGCGCACTGCATCGCTTGCCTCACTTCAAACATCGCCGAACGCGTCGAACTTCGGAGAATTGTACTCTTTTAACACTTTAACAACCTCTATAATTTTATTTATACAAATTAGCTACATAATATAAAGTACTCGTATATAAAATTAAATCATTCTAGAACTATCGATCCAAACTGTGCGTATACGATATTAGAATGCTGCGATATATTCAGATCTCGCCTGGCGAAGGTGCGACCCACATAGAAGGCATTGTGACCAGAGACAACAGGCGCTTCGATGCGATCGCCGAACAGATACAGAGGAAGGCGGAAAGACTGCTCCTCAGCAAGAAGGTGAGGAGTTCATACCGACGTACTCTCCATGCGTATACCCTTGAGAAGAGTATTAAATTGACGAAATAGTTTATCACGATTTGCAGATCAATAGGTACTTTTAGAACATACAGCACCAATATTGGTGGCTAAATAAGATGCTCCTATTATTTGTAATAATACAAATATTGATATACTCTTTTTATTCATTGTGGTTTGAGGAGAAATTTATTAGAATTGATGTCACGTAACAATACTGTTTGTTTAAACGCCATCTATTTTCTCGTATTTGAAACTATAATGTTATTTGTAAATGATCGATATTTTTCATGTTGTCAGTAAGTTCTTTAAAAAATGCCTTCTCTCTTGCAATTTTTCTTTTCTACGCATGAAGTTGGTTATTATTATTTCTTAGTACACATATATGCATTTTATTGGCGTATTTGTTTGAATTATTATCGGTTTGGTACATTTATCTTAGCTGAGTGGGGTTGACACTAACCCGTTTGTTTACCTTTTCGAGTCTCCCTATCCAGCCTGCAATTCGATATTCACCACTTTGGACATTATCGATTGAGATAATTTAATTGACCAGTATGCATTTCACAATCTTTTGTTAGCTTTTTCAATGTCTATATAGTTCCTCACTTAAAAGAATTATACTTTTTCATGGTATTTTTGTATGTCGGGCTGGAGTATATATATTGCGGTAGTTTAGAATAGAGTGTTAGTGGACGGGCCAACCTTATATATTTCAGCTGCGGTCATGTAGTATAATTGTTTAGATTTTTAGACTGTGCATCAACAGCCTTTAGATCGAGCGTCCGCAAAACACAGTCATTTCTATTTTTTCTATATCAATTGAAAGTGTTCTGGTGTTTGAATTAAAATAGATGTTCCGTAGAGTGATATTGGTTATAATGTGTCGTGTTTGTGTAGCGCTCGATGGAGGTGGTGGGCGACATGGAGGAGCTGGCGGAGTGGCTGCGCAGCGTGGACGCGCAGCTGCGCCCCTTCCCCCGCCCCCCCCCCCTCCCCACTTACGTGTGAGGTACACATAATAACAATAAACACTCGCATGAGGTGACTGCTCAGCCAGGTCAAGAAAGTAAACCCCTCCTTCCCCATTACCTAAACCACAAGAGAACATTCATATGAGGTGACTCATCAGCTAAAATCACATAAGGTGAACTCCCTCCCCCCTTACGTGTACCTCATAATAACAAGAAACACTCGTATGAGGTGGCTGCTCAGCTAAAAGCACATAAGGTAAACTCCCTCCCCCCATTACCTGTTCCTCATAATAACAATACACACTCGTATGAGGTGGCTGCTTAGTCAGGCCAATAAGTTAAACACCCCTGTAAAATTATACCTGTACGTTATAATAACAAAAACACTCCTTTGATTACTTAGTTGTCTTTCTCTCCCTTTATGTACCAATTTATTTTTATCGATAAAAGCTTTGGAAATAAATTTTAGATTACTATCGAATATTGAGATCTGTCGTAAAAATCGAATTACTGTAATTCGTTCTAAAATAATTTCATAGTACGTATATATCATACAGGCAAATCGCTCCATAAATATTTTAACAACTTTGAATCAATGATATTGTAGCTAAAAAGGTGTAGATACGTCATAAGCGCTTCGACAGCGCCTTGTTTAAACTTGACTAACTCGCTTATTTTTGACAGTTGCCCGTTAATCCGTCAGTATCTAAGCACGATTTCTTTTTCACAATCTATATTGAGAATATGCCATCTTGCTTCCACATTTTATCTAAGTCATTGTGACGTTACAATATTACTTTACGTATGGGTGTGTTATCGTGCCATTTGTTTTGTCAAAATATCATCTAAGTAACTTATCTACAGTTTTGTACTTATAATATCATTGATATGAATACTATATATCGATTTTTCTCTACATATTTATAGAGATAAACTTGGTATGTATTTAAGGGGGTTTTATAATCGATTATATGACTTGGAAAAATTGAGGATACATACAGGGCAACAAGAATGGCATATTTTAACAGCATATTGATATAATAACTATGAATAGGTTCTCCGTGAGTGTCAGTCGTCGGAAGAGGCTGCGGTGATACGCGAACGCAGCGAGGAGCTGAAGGAGATGATGGAGGAGGTCGGGCAGCTCAGCGCGGAGCGGCTCGCGGCACTCGAACAGGCGCTCCCCCTAGCGGAACATTTCGCTGACACGCATCACGGGTGAGAAATTAAAAAAAAAAAACATGTCTATGTTATTGGTATTACAACGATTTTTTAGCGCTCCTGGGCTGTTTGCAAATGTTAGGGTTGATGATTTCTATGCTATAATCCGTAAGAGAATAGCATCCATCCTGGGTAGACTTCGCGATAGTCCCAATAATATAATGAGAACAATGGTAGACGTGTACGATAGTCCTTTCATGAAGCACTGGATATCTGTTGTAATATAATAGTGTGATGTTCATCTTTTCATCCTATTTCGTATTCATTTGTATAAAAACACATATTAATATAGTTACTTAGTTTTAATTTTATTTTTAAATTAAATTTACTACCATTGTAAATGTATTAGTATATAATTTGTTTTTGTTTTTTGTGGACCCTTGTTGTCTTATAAATAAATAAATAATAATAATAATATCCATTTATAAACTATAACCCACAGTGTCCCACGCCGGAGCGTACACGGCCCTATGGATGAACCTATTAAGTGCGTCGTCAGTCACGCCGATATAGAAAATACAGGTGTTATTGTGCCTAACGTGCCTATATATGATATGTATTCAATTTGGACTTGACTCGTGTTCCAGTTGAAGACAATTATCATGTATGTTACTAGTCTGAAACTAATTGACTGATCATTAACTTGCTAATTACGTTTGATATGCTATTGGCTATTAGAGTTAGATGACCTTAATATGAGTCTTTATAAGGTAGGTGGTAGAGCCACGCTGAATTTATTACTGGTTTCAGTCGGTGGTCGGCTTGCCCGGGGTAGTACCACCCTGTAATAGAAAACCGACGTGAAGTAACAATGCTTGCATCGTTGCGTTTCGTTCGGCCAGTAAGAGCGCTGGAGGCCCACCTCCCCCTCCCTCCCTCCCTTTCCCTCAAACACAGGCTGGCAACGCACTTTCGACTCCACTGGTGTTGTTAGTGTCTAAGGACGGTGATGATCACTTAACATCAGCTGACTTTTTTATAATAACACGGTATTTGTCGAAGATTCAATTTCCCCGTAAACTGAGTTGCACGCGTAGTTTTTAAAAGTATTCATGTAAATATTTTTTCTACAACAATGAAATGAGACGGTATCCGATGTCCAGATGCTGCAACAATCTATTGCCGGGCACAAGCCGCTGGTGGACAAGCTGATGAAGACCGGAGAGGCTCTGAGCCGGCTCTGCGGTGAGGAGGATTCCGTCAAAGTCCAGGACATCGTGGAGACGGACTGCGAGAGATACAATGCATTACGAGCGGAAATCAGACAGAGACAGCAAGAGCTTGAACAGGTACGTGTGAAAGGGATAAATTATGTTTTTCTTTTCTTTTATATCCGTTAAAACGCATTGTTTTTAATGTATCAATTCCTCCATCAGGCTCTGCAAGAGTCATCACAATTCTCAGACAAGTTAGAGGGCATGCTGCGAGCGCTGTCCGGTGCTGCAGACCAACTGCAAAGGGCCGAGCCTGTCTCTGCTCACCCACCTAAGATAGAGTAAGTTTTATGTTTACTGAAAGTCATTATTCGTTACACGATCACTGTATTTTTTGTATTATAAACAAAAGTATAATACTCGATAAATTAATTCATTCGATGGTAGGTTTGATTTTTATCGATAATCGATTGTGGAGTAAATAAATAGTTAATTAAACTGAGCTGCTTTTACACAGAGATCAAATCGATGAGAACAACGCTCTAGTGGAAGATCTCGATAAGCGTAAGGAGGCGTACAACGCGGTGCAACGGGCGGCTTCTGACGTCATCAGCAAAGCGAACAAGAGCGATCCCGCTGTGAGGGACATCAGGAACAAGCTCGAGAAACTCAACAAGTATGTATTATACTGATTTACTCGATTTCCATTAACAATCCTTACAAATATGAACGTGTTTTATGTGTTTGATAATACCTCATATTTGAATCGCGTCATTATACTGCCATCTTTAATTGTATGTTCTAGAAAGTACGTCTGTTTTTCTAACACTCTGTAGTAATTACATGTATTTGTAGGTGGAACGTGGATTAGGGTCCATCTTTAGTTTTTGATTCTGGAACTATATTTGTCCAATACTGGAATTAATTATAAAAGATTTAAATTTTTGACTCATTGTCACGCTCCGCCTGAACGCTCGGTGAAAGCGGGATCGCGGAACAAACGATAGAGACGCACGATCGGCTTGTATAGCATCTCTCTCTATTCCACTCCATCGGTCGATACATCTTCTCCTATAACGTTATCACGTGAAATTATCGTCCGTAAACCGACTTTACAGATAACCTTTTTTTTTGTACTATACATCTCTGAAATGTTTCCCTCTCGTCCAGGCTTTGGGATGAGGTCCAGAAGTCGAGTGGGGAACGCGGTCGGTCGCTGGAGAGTGCGTTGGAGATGGCCCGTCGGTTCTGGGCGGCGCTGGACGCCGTGATGACGACGCTGGCGGAGCTGCAGGACACGCTGCAGGCGCAGCCCGCCCCCGCCGCGCAGCCCCGCGCCATACAGGCGCAGCAGGTCGCGCTGCAGGAGATCCGACACACCAAGCCCGAGGTAACCTACAATCATGACTTAAATCTTTTTATTCTATCGATATCAGCAAAACGTACATCTCTAATTGCTTAAAAGATTATCATCCAGATATGTGTACGTTAATGCGTACACGTATACGTTAATGCGTACACGTATACGTTAGTGCGTACGCGTATACGTTCATACGTACGGGTTCTGATTGGATGAAATTTAAAACAAAAGGTAAAAGAATCGATACATCAAGTAACTACTTGCTCGTGTTCACGAACTAAATGATTCCTAGCAGCCAGTCACATATAGATATCACCAGTTATTACAGATATTTTACCTTTATATTTCTACAATATCATTAACTTACTGCATTGAAAATCTAATTTGACCGAATAAAATCACAGGATTATAAAGTAATATCGATTGCAATTTGTTTTCGGTATTTTGTTATTAAATTAAAATTCATATTGTGTGACTCATCCGATTGAAATGTTCTCTGATAATAATCGATATCAAACGATTATTAACCATTAGGCTATAACTAAATCTAGTAGTTCGAGAATTATAATGACAAGAAAACTTTTCGTTATTCTTTATTGAGTTTGATAATTTTTAATCGATAATTGTATTAATAATGTACGATGTCAGGTGGAGAAAGTACGTAAGACCGGTTCGACTCTGATGTCACTGTGCGGGGAACCTGACAAGCCTGAGGTGAAGAAGCACATGGAAGACCTGGACAGCGCGTGGGACAACATCACGGCGCTCTATGCGAGAAGGGAGGAGAACCTCATCGACGCCATGGAGAAGGCGATGGAATTCCATGACACCTTACAAGTAATTTCAACTTTATTAAGATTTTTGAATTGAATTTTATGAAACGAAAAAAGAGATAGCTATAAATGTATCTATAGGTTTTAGGCTGTGAGAGAATGAGATAGTCCTTAATGTGACTCGAAATATAAAATATAGCCTGGAAACATAGACTCATATTACATATGTATTAGTTAAGTCCCATAGGAAGAATTTTAAAATTTATAACATAGAACATTTAGAATAAGGAATCAGTTAGTTTCGAATCGGCTGCCTAGGTTTAAGACATAAAATAAAAGTCCAATATCGACACTCGTAGAATAAACGGTCTCAAATCGACTTTTAATTATTTTTTAAAGAGCTAGTTTAAGCGATACCGGAGTTAACTAGATTCTGATTCTGACTAAAATTTTACGATTAAAGTCTATGATCGATAATAAAATTTGTATCGATTAGTATAGTTTTTTTTTTCTATCGATAGTTTAAAAGTGTATTTATTCCAGAACCTCCAAGAGTTCCTCGACACGGCCGAAGAGAAGTTCTCGCACATGGGTCCTCTCGGTTCCGATATCGATGCGGTTAAGCGTCAGATCGCTCAGCTGGCTGCATTCAAGCAGGAAGTCGACCCTCATATGGTCAAAGTAGAGGCTCTTAATAGGTACGTACATTTTTATTCTTACTATAATCAACAATTTATAATTAAATAAAGGTTTTTGGATATCGATAATCTAGTTATCGATAATTTTTGTGACCTTAAACAATTAAATAATGGTTTTTGGATATCGATAAGCGACATATCGATAATTTCGACATATCGATAATTTCGACATATCGATAATTTCGACATATCGATAATTTTTGTGACCATAATGCATGTTACTTGAAGGAAAGTATGAAATGTTTTCTTATGTCAAGAAACATAATACAGAATTGCTTATTTGTCATAGATTTATGAATTTTGCTAATCAGGGGAATGCATGTGAATATAAAACATGGTTAATATGAAAAGGCATTCATTCGATATAGTGGGGTTAATATCTAGTATATAAATGATTGCTCTAGACTTGGAGGATCTGTACATACAATACATATTTAATTCAAATAGTTTTAAAATTATTATATTCATTACTTAAAAAAAAATTACATCATACAATTTTAAGCTATATTGAGTTTACTTGTTTAAATAAATACATTTTATTAAAAAAATAATTTGGATTATAAAGAATCATACATACATTTTAAATTAATATTGAATATACCATATAAGTAATGGATTATTCTATGCTTACCCTCTTGTAGTTTTGCGGTAACATAAAAAACACACAATATAATATTGTGAACGCACGTTCCTAAATATAATCACCCTGTGTATATAATATGTACTAATTATGTATTTTTCCGCCCATATCGTTATCCGCGGATCGCAACGACGTGCGCAGGAGTTTGACGAGGCAAGGAATAATGTATAAATATATCAGTGTGTAAGCTTGTTTGTCTGTCATTTTGTTTGTTAGTTTGAAGTGTGACGTAGTTTGTATTTTGCTTTGGGAAGATAATGTTTTGATTTACGGGGGGTAATATGTGACGTAATCGTGATTTCTGAAGTCTCGCTTGATAGGGCAATTTTACGTATATACTTAGCTTTTGATTTTATTTAACTTCATTCTAGCTATTACGAAATGAGAATGGATTGATTGGCTTTTTAACAACAATGGGAATTATATAGCTATTGTCTAATGCTTTTTGTCCCTCTTGTCATTCTTACTTTATACTGTTTTTTATATTTTTATTTTAATATTGTTGATTAAATGATAAGTTATAGTGATAAATTAAAGATAGATGCCAAATAAAGTATATATAACGCTAGAGTTATTTCTAGATAGTAGTTAATTGATGCATGATTTGACATATACGCTTGGTGTGTCTATAAATGTTTTACTATAATATTTTTATTTATTATAGTCTGATAATGATCTATAGTGTATATATGTCAAATTTTAAAGTAACCATTTTTTTTCATTAACCTATTTTTGCCAAATAATAATGCATTTCAATAATAGCTTTAAGCCCTTTTCAAACAGCCAACTCTTCTTCCTACCCTAATCCCAAGTAAGTAGAGGGTCAGCACAACGTTCTCAGTATTCGTACCATTTATAAAATTATAATTTTTAACACAATCCATCCCATACCTGTTTTGGTCTTCCTGTACTGCTATATATATGCACCATCATACTCAAAACTATTCTAGTTCATGACTTTCATCTATCTTATAATATGTTCGTACCATGCTAATCTATTACCTCTCAACTTCTCTGTCACTGGTGCTATTATGAAACTTCCTCTATCATACTTATTTTTAATATTATCCTATAATGCATTACACCACACGTTCATTTTAACATACGCATTTCTGCCATATGTGATCGTTTCTCATATAAAAATTATAGTGGACGATACTTTGCACTTCTGCCTGGAATTGATTGACCACTACTACGTCTTACTCTAACAAAATGTGTTTTTTTACTGTAACAATAAAAATAATTAAAATCGCGTCATATAATTGCAAAACAACTTCCACTATAATATTTAACGATGGATTTCCGCAATGTAACCGCTTTTTTCAATCAAATATCTCATCTATCTCTTTCGTAGCTCGGAACTAGGATAAATATATATAAACAATAAAATTAATGTAGAAAATTAAATGTATCCTATGACTCAGTCAACTGGTCTATTTAATATAGTTTTGTACCTGTAATAAACATGAAAACAAACACACAGGCAAGCACAAGAGTTGACGGAGCGCACGTCGTCGGAGCAAGCGGTCGCCATAAAGCAACCGCTGACGGAGGTGAACTCGCGCTGGTCGGCGCTGCTCCGCGGCATGGTGGAGCGCCAGCAGCAGCTGGAGCGCGCGCTGCTCCGGCTGGGGCAGCTGCAGCACGCGCTGCAGGAGCTGCTCACCTGGATACAGAACACTACGGACACACTCGACACTCTTAAACCGGTAAACACCTCACAGCCGAGACTTTTGCTTATTTATTACTTATGAGTATTCGTCCAGTGGATCAAGCTTCGATCAATAGAGAAAAAAACTTTTACCAATTTTTACCAATGATAACATTAAAGCTCGTCAAGAGCTACTAAAGAAAAAAGGAATGAAGAAAATCGGATGAGAAAGAAAATCGGGAGAGCTGTTCCTAACTGCTGATTTATATATCTTATCTATTATCTTTTTCAGTGACTTGTCTACATGGTTGTTGATATATTCAAGACAAAATGCCTATGTCTCTCAAGGTCGCGTACCAAATTTAATTGTCATCTATTCCAACGTTGAGTCGTAAAATGGTTTTTTAAATCGATAAAATAATCATGTCTCCCTGAGCGTTCGATAAAGCAAAATCAAAATAAAGTAGTAGTGTGTTGATAGTGTATTTTCCAATGCATAACTACCACCCTCGAAATGATTCTCAAGACTGCCTGTTGCAGATTTGTGTTGAAAGCTGCATATGAGAGACAAAGACTTATAGTACTACCTACCATCTTTGGCCCCATCTTCATTTAACATCAGACGACATTATGATCGAATTTAGACCTTATAAAAAAGGTGTTAAATAGGTTACCCAGCACGGTTTTTTCCTAGATTTGATACATGGTGCTACCTGTAAAGAGGTTTAATAGCTCCCGGAGGTTGGCTAATAACAATAGCGTCCTTAATCCCTAACATATTTTTTTTTATCGACAATTGATCTTGTATTTTATCGAACACCAGGGACGATTCGATAATTGTGACATATATAAGTGGTATTACTTTATAGTTAAAATGTATCGATCAGGTCGCCGGCGACCCACAAATCCTGGAAGTGGAACTGGCTAAGCTGAAGGTGCTCGTGAACGACATCGCGGCGCACCAGGCCAGCGTCGACACGCTCAACGATGCGGGGGCACAGATAGTGCAACAGGGTACGGGTATGTGCCGCCGCTTCAAGCTTTATACATCATTCAATAACAATATACACATAAACCTAAATAACGTATCTACTAATTTTTACTTACCTCGACTTGATTTTAATATTCCCGTGAAAAAAAAATCGATAAAACAAAACGTTGTGTCAAATAGACTCGATTTTCCGATCGACTGTTTTTCGGCATCTCTTAGAGCTGCTTATTTAATGTATAGTTATTTCACTAGTATAGTGCAATCTATTTGTACCCGAAGGACGTCAGAGTACGAGCTTGTACTATTTTAGACGGACGCTGTTTAGGAAATTCGATCTACTATAGTCCAAGCATTCTCTTTTAGTACCACTTTTTATCGATACATTTATTACTTACTCTAATATCGATAGTAAAAATGTCGATATAAATATGTTTGGTCATTAATAACTATGCATACGAAACAATGTCTCGTTGTAATAATTGAAATCGGTAACAGGCATACATTAAGTTTTATCGACCGCTGAATCTAACCGAGCACGCTCTCCCAACGTACGTGCACGATGTCAGTGCAATCGGCTCTAATGCTTTGAGCTTTTATGTTTTCGTTGTGTATATCTAATGTTGTTTTTTTTAATCCTAACACCCACTTACATTCATGAATAAGATCTTGAAGTTTACATGTAATCTAATCTCTTCTATCGAACTTTCTACTTAATTTAATCTCTATGTGATAATATTTTAAATGTTATATTATAACACAAGTGCCCAAGAGGATACGAGCTACAGGTAATATTAATATATAGGTAATATAATTAGGCCTCTATATAGAGACATTATGTCTAATGTAGGTACCGATGAAGCCGGTGAAACGGCAGATAAGCTGTCAACGCTGAACAGGAAATGGCGCGAGTTACAGCAGAAAGCCAGAGACAGACAGACCGAGCTCGAGGACGCACTCAGAGAAGCTCAGAGGTAACTTCAATATTTTCTCCTATAAATACGGTCCTTATTTCTTTTTAAAGTGAAACTTTATCGGCCATGATATTAGTCTAATTATAAAATTTAAAGTCGTAAAGGGAAATAAGAAAGAAAATACTTTTATCGTAGCAAGTGTATAGGGAAAATATAGCACAATTCACCAAAATTGAAGTTGTAAAGGTATATATATATATTTTTTTTTAATTGTAACACAGTGAAATGACTACACTATGCCTGATGGTAAGCACAGTACAATCCAAAAACAATGGCGACCACCGAGCGACACACTATCCGTCGCCGGTCGCCGATGTCATGCCGGCCTGCTAAAAGCTGGATATGCACAGGCTGATCCCGAAACGCGACCCGCAGAAGCGAATCACTATGACGGATTTTATCGCCATATACATGGTGGTTGCGACCCAGTCAGGCTGTAAAACCCTACCACCCCGCAAAAAAACCCTACCAACCACCCTATATAGAAAAATTAAACACTACGAACATAAGTAAATTTTCAAAAAAAAGTATTAACCGACTTCAATATCAATCAAAAACCCATAAGGCACTAAAAAGCGGAAAATAAATAGTTTATCAAATTAACTAAATTAAATAAAACATATGAATATGTGTGCTACCTAGAGATGTACTGGAAGTCGGTATGTTATGAGGTAAGAAACATAAAAAAAAAAAAATACAGTCGAATTGATAACCTCCTCCTGTTTTTGAAGTCGGTTAAAAACTGAAATTGTCCTGTAACCATAGCAGGCGTACCTAGCGCTGATTTTTAACTGTGGCGAAATTAGTAGCTGCAACCAGGACAAAAATTAAAAAGACTCGCTCTCCGTTCGTTTATTGTCGTAATTTATATCGACTAATCGATTGTAATCTAAATATCGATGTCTTATTCAGCTTCAACGCGGAGATCGGTGATCTTCTCTCGTGGTTATCGGAAGTGGACAGCGTGATAACCGCCTCGAAACCAGTAGGTGGACTGCCGGAGACAGCTTCAGAACAACTCGAAAGATTCATGGTAAATAAAATATCGATAATTTTTTTATAATTAAAATTGAGCATATACTATGTAGTTAAAGAATTTATATTTACACACTAACTCAATCTACAATGTACAGACAATACGTTATCCTTTAACCCTTGAAGTGGTCTTCTTAGATCTTTATCGAATGTCTCTTTTTATCAACCCCTTGAGTCCTGATGATTTATTCGAACTTTTTTAACATATCTATTTTAATTTTACTGTAAATACATTTATTTTATAAACATAACCAAAATAATTTCACTCAGAAAACAAGTAAATGAAAACAAGACAATGAACAGTGTGAAACTTTGGTTATTCATATCGATAACGAGTCTCACTCGCCAAATTTATCCAAAGTGTTAATTGTGATTAGAATCAAAACTATATGCCAATATAGCAAATATATGCTAATGTATATATGCCAATAAAAAAAAATGTTCGAGAAAAGATAATACATCTTTTAACCGCATTTTATTTTCTCACCTTTCATCGATAAATTCATCGATCTTCCTCTAGTCTGACATCCTATAATTTTCATACATAACTTTTCTAGGTATTTGAAAGGTATTTGACCATTATTTCTGCTGGCAATTATGCCAATATATTATATGACACTATGTGATTTGGTAACAGGAGGTATACAACGAGATAGAAGCAAACCGTCCAAAGGTGGAAGCTGTTCTGCAGCAGGGTCAAGAATACCTGAAGAGGCAGGACAAACCGAACCCGACATCACAGCTGCATCACAACCTGAAGAATCTCAAGTCCAGATGGGATAATGTCACCGCTAGGTTCTTATACTTCTATTATTATAACCGACATATTATCGATAGAATTGAAGTATCGATGTTTCGTTTGAGTTAATCAACGAAATGGCTGAATCGATTTCGATGAGAATATTTTTGGTAGATCGAGTACATTTCAAAGTATTATTGAGACTACATAACATCACGCTTTTCCATAGAGGTGAAGTAGGAGTGATAATTTAATAGTAATTTAATAGTTTTGTAATAAACAAGTAATAACGTAATTATAAAATTAAGGACATATAAGTTATCTCTAATAATAAGTGCTAAGTCACGGACAACAACTAGTTAACAAAAGCAAATTTTTTTTTCAAGTTATATGGTATCAAGAGTGAAATATAGGAACTCAAATACCATCACCATATTAATTGTTATTCAAAGTAAAATATACAAAAGGTCATGTAAATAAAAATAAGAGGATGTTGTATCGAAGTGTTTTTAAGTAATTTTGTCAGATTGAAGGGATCGAAGTTTTGTTTTTGGTTAACAAAAAAACAACGTTATTATCCATAGATTACTTTATAGTATTAAATTAAAACTCTAAAACTAGGACTTTATAAGTCTGACGTTTTCTTCGGAAGTGTAGTAGTCAATTAATTTTGATTCAACACTAGTTAAGAATAAAGTGTATTTTTATATAAAATTTGAATACTCGATGAAAATATGAAAATATCGATTGATATTCCCAGAGCTTCGGATAAGAAGATCAAATTAGAGATAGCGCTGAAGGAAGCCACCGAGTTCCACGACGCGCTGCAGGCCTTCGTCGACTGGCTCACCAGCGCCGAGAAGACCCTCACCTCTGCGAAACCCGTCTCCAGGGTCATGGAGACACTGCTAAGTGAGTGTTCATCACTTCAAGGATATCGTATAAAAAATTGTATCCGTCTGCGACCACCATACACTAAGTGTAACTAAGCAAGGTGGCAAGGTATCTGTTACCGGCTGGATCGCTTTCACGAAACACATGGTCATAAATAAACCAGTCACAGTGACTCGATAATTGTCACGATTCGGAATCAGTCGGTGTATCTTTTGAGGTGCTTGCAGTTCGGTATGACAGCCACAATTATCACGGTGTTATAGATATCTCAATAGTTGCAATTATTATTGGATTACACTGGTCTTATCATCGGGTACTGTGTCGTCAATTTTTCTACAATGCTGTGTACACACCCACTAACCTACGTACAAACACATACACCTATAACATTCGAAACAAAGCCAATATTAACTAATGTAATATACAATGAGTAGACCACGAATATAACAAACACTGTATAATGTATTCTATCTCATTCTAGCACACGTTAAATCCAATAGATGTATATGTCTGTCTCTCTTTAATGTTGCATTCACGTTTCATCGAGTTTCAAATTATAGTGAGACAAAATAAGTTTATTTTAAAACTATGGTCTTGCCCACAGCCCAAATCGAAGAGCACAAGCTGTTCCAAAAGGAAGTGGCGACCCATCGCGAGACGATGCTACACCTGGACAAGAAGGGAACCCACCTCAAGTACTTCAGCCAGAAGCAGGACGTGATCCTGATCAAGAACCTGCTGGTGTCGGTGCAGCATCGCTGGGAGAGGGTCGTCTCGAAGGCGGCCGAGAGGACCAGGGCGCTGGACCACGGTTTCAAGGAGGCTAAGGAGTTCAGCGATATGTGGTAAGGAAATACATGCTTTTACGCGTGTTTATTTAATGTCAAATATAGTTTATCCACTATGAGATTAAACACAGTCACAATGTCTAGGTTCTTTAAAACATTCGTCGATATTACAACTACATAGATCGAAATGTCTTAAGGTTTTTCAGTTTAAATTCTTTGAAATATATATGTATATAAATAATTCAATTCATTTTGAAAATGTGAATATTTGTGGCTATCCTTTTTTTTCGAATTGACTACGCTATTGACCTAGCAAGGTCTTAAGAGCTTCACCGGACTATTAAGGCGAGCGCTTAAGGCACTCAGCTTATGTTTATCCTTTTTTTATCTCCCGTAGGAACAACTTGATGAAGTGGCTGAACGAGACAGAAGAACAACTGGATCAACTCAACGCCGAAATGACTGTCAACGATCCCGAAAAGATCAAACAAAGGTAATAATAATACTCATATATAATAGATTCAAAGATATACCAGGTCGAGTCATAAATTCATAAGCGTCTTCTTCGGGTTGAAGTTGTAAAATATTTTTGACTTTAATCGACATATCGATTGAATGTAACATTGTTAATAAGGTTGAACAAACATCGCGAGTTCCAAAAAGCGCTGGCCGCCAAGCAGCCCGCCTACGACCAGACCATGAAGACCGGGAAGCAACTCAAGGACAAGGCTCCCAAAGCCGACGAGAACACCCTGAAGATCATGCTCTCAGACATGAAGACCAGGTGGACCACCGTGCTCACCCCCCTTAGCTGCAACATGAATTGAAAATCAGTAACCAAGCATATAATTGTACGTTCCAAAAGCAAGAGTCTGTCCACTTTTCTAAATTTGGCAGAACTTAATCGACTGTAATTTTAAAACAAAAATTAACTAATATAATTCCATAAAAAGCGAACCGTTTTATGTGTATAATTGATAAAGATATATGGATCAATTAAATGATTATGAATGAAATTAATAGAAGCGTTTTACCTTACAATAAAACGCATATTAATTTACTTACCTTATTCGAAGCTTACTTATGAGATAGGCACTTCCGTTTCCCGCCGGCATGCCCACTTTTGACAGTTAATACATCTGACTTCCGGTCATATACCCTTCTTGTCTCGCCCCACCATGGCAGAGAGGCGTATTTATAGAGAGACGCCATCTTTTAACTTCATTGAGTCGAATAATAATACCAGGCAGAATTAAAATATTAAGCTTCGAATAAGGTAAGTAAATTAATATGCGTTTTATTGTAAGGTAAAACGCTTCTATTAATTTGACTTGACCTTATTCGAAGCTTACTTATGAGACTTGTTTGTTATCGCCTGGTGGTGGTAGAGACACCGACGCCAATGTGATCTAAATAAGCCAGATTCACAATGGGAATCTAATTACACAAGAATTGACATTAATTAGCAGTGACTACAGAGGTATTATCAATTGTGAATAAAAACCATGTATTCAAAAAGGCAATTCCCTCTGAAAGATTATTGTCACCGCTACTACCTGTATTTCATTAATACTTAATAAAGTAATTATTAATACAGAAATACTAAATCCTCCAACCGAATCCTTAACATGGTTTGCATTTGTTTTAATAAAGGTAACTGGGAACTAAAACGTTCACCACATTTTAGTATATAATCATTCAATTTTCAGAAACTACATCATCGTTTCTTAA